>NEWO01001274.1:105006-118308 GCA_003013225.1 Phalaenopsis aphrodite | reverse complement strand
TAAGAAAACGAGCCAAACACGAACACACTTTTTGAGCTTGAAATATAAACGTCGCTCGTTTTACACCCTTAGATGTCAAGGGGCAGCCATGTAAATATTTTTTTGATAAGTGAAGATAGATAGCTGCAAGTTCAAACCCTCCAAGAAAATTGGGATGTCTTCACATGGATGGCTATTGAAATGTCAGGAGTGTTGATCGTCACTACCTGCCACAGACTGAATTCCAATTCATCGGCTTGGCCCATGAAGGAAAAAATGAAAAACTCCGCCATAACATTAGCGGAAACCATTCAGGAGAAGGTATGAAAGCTGAAAAAGGCAGGATACATACAAGAAGTGCAATACTCCACTAGGCCTCCAGTGTGGTTATGGTGTAGAAGGCTAACAAAAAATGAAGAATGTATGTGGATGTCGGCACTAAAAAGTTGAGAGTTGTTAAGTTGTCGGCTGCTATGATGGATATCCTAACACATGTTTTAATTTAATTTAATAAATATAATTTGGAAAAATAAGTATTTTAAAATTTTAAAAATATAAGGCCGAACCAATCTCATATCCCCAGTAGTTTAAATACGAGCCTAATACCGCAAGTAATGTATTCATCCCAAAGGATAAACACACAACTTACTGGTAAGCCTCGATTAAATAAACTAAAGATTGTATGACATCTGTTAAGTCCACAAAAACCATTTTATGTTGACCGACAATTTCCACTATTTAATAGGAAGAATTAAATAGGGTTTATATTAATATGGGCTCGGGAATGCTTCCTATAAGGGCAAACCCATATAGTTAATTACATCTTAGATAATCGAAGTCACCTAAGAAAACTCTCGATATAAATCAGGGGATATTATCTTCAAAGAGGTCAAGGAATTAGGAATTTTTAACGAGACCGGACAAAAATATGTGAAAGAGGAATGGTTCAAATTTGAAAAATTTTATTTTGGAATCCAAGGGAGATAAAATTAGGAGATGTCATAACTCCGGAGGAGAACCTCGGTGAATTTTCAAGCTATCCTATGGTTTGGCTTCAATTTTGGAGATTAGAATTATTGAATGTTTCATCCCGCCAATTTTATTAATTAGGACTTATATTCGTGTGAAACGATCACACAAATAGCCTGGAAGATATGAAGAATTAGGTCATGACAGACGACAACCTCAAAATCCTAAAGTAGGTTAGAGTTTAAATTGATAATAGAGCTATACAATGGCCTAAAGATAAATTGAAGATTGATATTGCATAAGCATACAACCTCAAATTTCTATGGATTTGATTCTAAAGAATGGTTTAGCTGGTGAAGACATGTTTTATTATTGAAGATGGCCTTGCTGCCCATAATGCTCCAAGCTCCTCGCCGTGGCAAGTTTAGGTTTTCTAATGTGTCAAGTTATGATGTCAAATCAGATGTCCCTAAGGTTATGGTTATTTAAGTATTATGGGGCATATTAAAGTTGATTAGAGGGATACTAGTTAGGATCCTACGGTTTCGTCATTCTGGTACCACTGTTTTCTATCGGATTCACTTAGTCCAAATGATTTTACTAAACTCAACTCAATGAGTTCCATACTTTCATTTAGACCGTGGGAAGCCTCTTTAGCAACTATAGATTACCTCCTCTAAGGAATTCTCGATCATCCGATAGAGACGTCTTAATTTAGTTGCAATTGTTGTCTTGTGATGTTTGTGATTAAATTTTGAGTTGTCTTATATTTTGAATGTTATGGTGAAGAATTTTATCTTGATTGATTTTAATTTTTGTTTTTGTTTCATTTTTGTGGTTATCCTAACAGTTTTGGTTTTCATACAGGGTGAGATCGTTATTTAGCTTGTGATCCCTATGTGAATATAGTTGTGTAAAAATTATATAGTTGACTCTGCTATGCAACGATGCTAAAAGCTTGACGCAATATTTTATGAATTAGAAATTTAAGCAATTAATGTTGGGATTCTACACAAGTATACATATTGTTATCAAGTTATACAGGACTTTCTATTTCAGCCCCAAATATCGATCCCACGGGGAAAGTCTAAATTTGAAATGATAAATTTACTAGGAAATTCAAACAAAGTCAAAATAAAATTATTCTCACTAATTTTGAATGTTGAGATATTATCAAAACTAAATTATTTAACTAATAAAAAAACTGAAATACAAAGTTTAAACAGTAACTACTAAACTATTAAACTACGTTTATGTGATGAAAATTTCTTATGTGAAAAAGCATCTTTCCCACTACAATGAGATTTTTTAGTAAAATGAGATGATATAAATGGTTTAAATATGTATTGTGCCAAATAGGAGCGATTTTAATTCTCTACCCTGATACAGTGTTATAAAAAATCATTGGCTAATCCCAAGTTTTGTCCCTAAATCCGTGGCTAGGTTAGGAGATTACTGGCTCTCACTGTAGAGATCCCACTTTCCTGCAATTGAAGGCTAACTCTCGCTTTAGTTTTTAAACACTAAGACCGAATTGGGGATTTTAGTCTGTCAAACTAAAAGTTTTCCAATTCAACACCCAACAAAATATATTTTTCTATTTATTTGCACTTAATTCCATGAACAAAGTTCTCCTTCTTGGAATTAAATGTGATCCTCACTCTGTTGTAAAACTCATACTCCATTTCCTGGATCATACATTTCACAACATATTTTAACAATTCAATTGGCTAGATTAAAATGTAAATTAAGTTTGGAGTTGAAAAATCATCACAATTTATTTTATATTTTAATATTGGCACATTCATATTATCTCTTCATTTGACCATATCTCAGAGTAGGGAGAAAGATAAAGTAAACTACTTAGACTTCATGAGAAAGATACAATAAAACCCAAATTTCATATATAAAAGAAAGTTCATACAATACTAATAAATAAAAACACTTATCTGAAACTCTTTCTCAAAGCAAATCCCTTGTAGCCTCTTCTAGGAAATGTAGGAAGAAGAAATCTCTCACTTTTCTCCTTCTCCAACACTCTTAGAGAAGAGTTCACACTTAATCTCACCATAAAACTCTAAATTATAAGAACAATGGACTCTAAATGGTTGTGGAATGAAAAATGGAAGAATGTGTGATGCGTAGAAGGTTGAATTAGGGTAATGAGATGTCAGGAAGAGTCGCTTTTCTGATCAATTTTGGCCCCAAATAAAGCCTAGAGTCGGTTTTCCAATAGGTGTCTCCAAAAACTCTTCAAAAAGCATCCAATTTTGTCGAATATTCTAAAAACAGGGGCTGAACCGACATTGGCGCTGTCGACGTCAGTGTTTCATAATTTAATTCAAAGCTCACTGTCAAATGGCGTCTTCGACACTACTTCCGACACCATTGGTGCTGAACAAATTTCAACTTCTTCATTTTTGCTCCAAATTTCATCTTTTTTGCTTCCTTATTGTTTCCTTTTTTACTTCAAGTCCTAAAATTGAACAACCTACAAGAAAACATAAAAATACCTTCCATTAAAGTGCAATATCACAAAAAATGAGTATAAAATATGGGTCTAAAAATACATATATTTTTGGTGTATCAAAATCCCCCAAACTTACATGCTACTTGTCATCACGTAACTCCTCTAATATATAAAAATATGACTTATGGTAAAAAATTTAACTTCTAGACTTCCATATCTTAGTCCACTAAATACAATAACATAACTTAAGAAAAATTCAAAACAACTTTAGTTAATACTAAAGGTATAAAAATATTTAGCAATCAAATCCAAGATTTTTGATTCTCTATTCTTTTCAAGAAAAATTACAGATTATCATATTAAATTCACTTAAAGTATTCATATGAAAAAGAATTTCATAAAACTTTACTAATAAATAAACTAATACTTGAATAAAAGTTTAGAAAATGTAGCAAGCCTTCTTTTTTAAATTGATTTAAGTGAAACCAATTTTTAATTATGCATCTCCTCAAGCTTCTCCCCACATCTTTTCTTTTCTTTTCTTTTTATTTTTTCTTTTCATGTGAGGATTACTATATCTGGATAGCCTTCAATGATTTTGAGCTTCACTATCCTCTTCTTAAAGTCAAAAACTTGTCACATTTCTTCACTTAACAAATTTATATTAGCTTAAAGATTTCATAAAGTTTAATTTTTTTTCTTTTTATATGAACCTTTAAGATTTTTAATATTTCAAAAATACAATTTTCCTTACTTAAAATAGAAAAACATAGTCCTTTTCTTTTATACCAAATATCTTAATCTCTAAAATTAACCTTTATTATTGAAAATTTTTACCTAAGTTTACTATATATTTAGAAACATAAATATAGTTATCTAAAGTTAACCACTAATACCAATGGTAATGTTAAATTTAAAATTTTTGAAAATATAGCTAAGTGAGGACAAATAAAATTAAGTTTCTTTCTTTAAGAAGAAATTTTTCTTTTCCCCCCAAACTTAAATTTTTAAAAGATTTAGCATAAAGAACTGAAAAAATAAAGGGTGAAAGAAAACATTAAATACATAAAGAAAAGACATACATGTTCAAGGTTTTGATTTTCAAAAATTCTGAAATATTGCAGGTGCTATATAAAAAGCTAGAAGACTTAAAACATTAAATTGTCCATAATACATATAAAATGTGCCAAGAAAGAGTTGATCACAATATATTTAATAAAATACAAAAACTAACAACAGAATTAAACTGAATTCCAAAAATGAAAACAACTTTACAAACTACAGTTCACAACTCAACTTAACAACAAAACAGAGTCTCACAATCTAACAAACAATCTTAACAATATAGCAAAAACAAACAACACAATAAAAAAATACAATCAAACATAAACTAAAAAAATCAAATCACTAATCATCATCTTCATCTTCTTCTTCTTCAACATCCAAATTCTACCTCTAATATGGAGGAAAAATAGGGTGAGTAGGAAACTGAACTGAATGAGCACTCTTCATGTATCTCACCAATGCATCATCTAAGCAGGATCATATTTGAACTTTTGTCGTATCAAATCATCAGTGTGAGCATTTCTGGCATCCATGTTTTGCAACCTATGATCCATTCTTAAGATATCTCTCTGATGGATCATCATCTGGTCCAATAGTTCTCGGTTAGTAGGGTCACTAGAAGTAGGGGTTCTTGAAGTAGAAGGAATATCTCTAGTCTTACCTCCAAAACTCCAATCAACATGAGATTCATATGTCTTTATATTGGCAGGCCCAATAGGTCTTAGAGGCTTAATCATCTCTTCCACAGGTCTAAAATAAACTCCTGCCTGTTCACAGAGTGTAAAAATAAGTGCAAGGTGTGCCAAACCACCAGTGGTCTCTCCTAAAGTAATATATCTAGTGTTCATATATATAATAAAACATACATTTATCCTCATCACCTGCTGAATACAGAATCTTGGGATGGCTTTATCATTGGTCACGTCACTATGATGATTTGTCAGAATCATTATTCCAGAAATAAAGTAGTGTCAGGCCTTAGAAACAACATTAAGCATAAAAAGAGGAAAGTTTACCTTAACACCATTTTTGACTTCCAGGTCCCTCTTCCATCAGTGAGAAAAGAAATAACTTCATTTAAGGCCTCATTAGTAATAGAAAATGATTTATACTGGCAACTGTAAACATCTTCCAACAGATAAAACTCATTAATTTTTCTTGGAGAAAACTCCACCATTTTCCCAAGAACAAAAAAAAAAGTGGTCAGAAGCTTCAGTAAAGTTGGCATAGAATTCCATCACTACACCAATAATCACATTGGCAGTAAAATAACAAAAATTGTCCCACTGCCGAGCATTGATTATTCGCTCGACTTCTCCTCCCAGATTTTTAAAACTACGATCCGGAATTATTTTTTTATGCTCAAGTAGACTATTGAATCAAGCATTAGCCCTAAAGCTAAAAGATTTTTGTTCATCATAATCTACTTTTCTTTTTCCTTTGCTCATTCTTGGTGTCATGTGAAATCTAGAGAAAAATTGAAAAAAAAATTGAATAAATTCCAATAATTCCAAAAATCACAAAGTAAAGTTCTTTATACTTAAATCTACTAAGAAAGAGTTCTTTACCAAAGGATTTTCTCAAAATCTCTCAAAAAATTCTAAAATTTTCAAATCTCGGCAATGTGAGATAAATCCTTGGTGAAAATCAAAATTTAATAGTTCAAAGTATAGCTCTTATCTAAAGAAGATGAAATCCAAAGTTCCTTTGCCTTAAAATTGCCTCAAATCTAAGCAAAGGTAAGCACTAGGTGCAAAAATTGGAGGTTGAAAGGGTAAATAGTAGTTTATGGTGAAAATTACGAATTTTAAAGTTTAAAGGTTGTTCTCGGGCGAGGGCCGTCGGTGCCCATGCCAGCGTCATCGGCGCTGAAGGCCTAAAAATTTCATTTTCAAATTTTTTTTCAATTTTCAATTTCCTTTCATTTTCTCTAAAGTTTTTTTTAGTATTTTTAAACACAAATTTTTATCTAACAAAAATTCACAAACAAACATTTTCACAAACAACAATAAACTAACTTTCATATATAAAAATATAATTTTACAAACACATTTTTCTAATCACACTTTCACACATATTAAACAAAATAAATTATAAATCAACGTTGAAATCAAGTCACAACACTGAACGATGACACAAAACTATACACATAATCAAAGTTCATAATTTTAAAGCAAAGCAAACTAAATCAAATCCACACAATCACATTAAGTACATAAGTATTTTAAATTAGTAGAGAGAGACCAAATTCTTTAATTATTCTGCCTCATCTTCAGTGCTTACTCCTCCTCTGATATCTCTCATCAATAGTAATGAACATACAGATTGTAGAAGGGTCAGAAGGGAATTGATCAATTAAATTTTCTTTGATCCATCCTTTTTCTTTAAACATCTGCACTAATCATGCTTCAAATGTTCCAGTATGATCAAAATTCTCTTTCATCCTCCAATCTAGGTGATCAAAAAGGTACTTAAGATCTCATATTGCATTTGTAATACTCTGAAGTTCTCTTTCAATTTTCTTCAATTTCTTTTCTACAGCAAGTGAACTTCCAACCGATGGTGGCATCAATGGAGTTGAAGCATGTGATAAGTGATCTAAGATAGTATCTGATGCTTCATTCCCATTCCCAACATAATTATCATCAATAGGAATCATGGGCTTCCAAGGTAATAAAACTTTTTCTCAACTTTTATATAAAACTTGAGATTGACTGCAAAGTAGGAAAATTGTGGAAGGATGCCCACGTTCATAAATTGGCTCATTCATAATAATACCCATAACAAATTTAAATATGATAGATCCTATATCAATGGGTTTTTCCATTTGAATGCAATAATTTAAAATAGCACTTTCTTTGGTGACTCTACTAATCTTCATGGTAGGGAGTAATTTTAAAAAAATGAAGAAATGTCACTGCTTTAATATTAGATTAAGCAATGAAGCAGAGAAACTAACATATCCTTCATCTCACATTTCTCAAATAATACTTTCATCCATCAGAAAATTATAGACATCTTGCATCAAATCTCTGATAGGGATGAAATTTGTATAATGACAGATTGGAACATTTTCTATCATATACAACTCATTGATTCATGCAAAAGTAAATGGTATGGCCTTACCTCATATGAAGACAACTCCTTGGGTAATTCCATGTAAATTGACACAGAATTCCTTCACTACTGGTACAAAAATAACAGTGGTAGTGTAGCATAGAACTTCTCATCGCCTTTGTACAGTGATTTTATCAATCAGAGAACTTAGACTAATCAGTCCGTGATTGACAAAGCCTCTCTCCTTGATAAGCCTCTTCTTTGTAATAACTTTATCGTAAAATCTTTGTGCGTCAAAATTGATAAACTTTCTTCTATTGAAAACTCCATACCTGGAAGTATTTTGGGAATTGGAGGCCATGAAATTCAAAAATAGGAAGTTTCTGGTTGTCTAAGGCAGTTTTTTGGACTTTAAAAACACCTCCCGACGGTTATTATAGAGCGAAATCCCACTAAAATTTGCCAAAATCAGCAAAAAGCATCAAAGTGCTATCGGCGTTGTCGGTGTTCCTGAAGGCGTTGGTGCTTTGGTCTGTCTACGGGTGTCGTCAGTGGCCATTATGGCGCTGTCGGCGCTAGAGGCCAAAATTACGTCTTTTCATTTTTTTTTCGATCAATTCAATTCCAAATTTTCCTCTAATACCAATATTTGTCTTAATTTATAATATATATAATTGTGTAGGATTATTATCTATTAATATATAAACACTTATCTAACAAAATAGGAATACATAGATATATATATTTATATATGGGTTGCCTCCCATAAAGTGCTTAGGTTAACGTCGTCAGCCCGACATACCATTTGATTAGTTGGGTTGACTTATATTAAAACTTCATTAAATTGTGGTATGTGCCATTCATAATAATGTTTCAATCGATGCCCATTAACTTTAAATATCTTTCCAATGTTAGGATCTTTAATAACAACAGTTTCTTAATGATAAAATCACTTTAAATGATCCTAACCATCTAGATCTCAGTTTTCATGGAAATAATCTCAATCTTGTATTATATAAAAAAAACTTCTTATCTAGGTTCAAACTTCCTTTGAAGAATCTTTCGATGATACCATATTTTCATTTTCTCTTTATAAATTTTTGCATTATCATATGTTTCATTTCTAATCTCCTCAAGTTCATTGAGTTGCAATAATCTTTTCTCACAATCATCCTTTAAATTAAAATTAAATTCCTTACTACCCAAAATGCTTTATGCTCTAATTCTACAGATAAGTGACATGTTTTTTTTTCCAAAAATAAGTCTATATGGGGACATTTCTATGGGAGTCTTATAAGCAGTTTTGTATGCCCACAATGCAGTATCTAATCTAACAGACCAATCCAATTTATAAGGATTTACAATTTTTTCTAAAATTTTGTTTAATTTCATGATTAGATATCTCTGTTAGACCACTAGTTTGAGGATTATAAGCAGTAGAGAATTTATGCATAATATCATATTTCTTAATCAATTTTTTGAATCTCTTATTCCTAAAATGAGACCCTCCATCAGTAATAATTACTGTCGGCATTTCATATCTTGTAAAATTATTTTTAATTAAAAATTTAGAAACACTCCGAGCATCGCATCTAGGTAAAACAATAGCTTCAATCTATTTGGACATATAATCAACAAGTAATATATATAAATTCCCAAATGAAGGCATAAATGGTCCCTTAAAATCTAATCACCACACATAAAAAATTTCAACTTATAATGTATAATTTAGAGGAATTTCATTTCTTCTAGAAATATTTCCTACAAGTTAACATCGATCACATGTTTTAATATATTCATTAACATCTCTAAAAAGAGTAGGCCAATAAAATCTAGCTTATAAAATCTTATATGCAATTCTATTCATTCTAAAATATCCTTCAAATTAAAAATCTTGACATCTTTCAATTATCTGTTGAGTTTCCTTAGAAGGCACACACCTTCTAATAATTAGATCTTGACATTGTTTATATAGATATGGGTCATCCAAAAAATAGAATTTTGAATCATATATAAATTTTTTTAATTGTGAATTTTTTATATGAGGTGGTAAAATATCACTTAAAATATAATTTACTATATCAGCATACCACGGTACATTCATTTCATCAATATTATATAATTTTTCATTAGGAAAGTTCTCTAAAATTTCATTTGCAAAATTAGTTAATATTTATATTTCTAGTTTAGACAAATGATCAGTTATTTGATTATCATTTCCCTTTCTATCAACTACGGTAAAATAAAACTCTTGCAATAGAAGTATCCATCTAATTAATCTTAGTTTAGCATCCTTCTTTTGCATCAAGTATTTAATAGCAGAGAGATCTGTATGCACTATACATTTAGTTCCAATTAAGTAAGGTCTAAATTTATCAATGACAAAAATAATAGCGAGTAAGTGTCTTTCAGTAGTAGTGTAATTAATTTGAGCATCATTTAGAGTTTTACTAGCTTAATATATTAATTTAAAAACTTTGTTGTGCATTTGTCCTAACACAGCCTCAATAGCATAATCACTAGCATTGCACATTATTTCTAATGGTTTTTCCCAATCCGGTGGAACTACTATAGGTGCAATGATTAATTTTTCTTTCAATAATTCAAATGCTTTTATGCATTCCTCATTAAAATCAAAATTTGTGTCCTTTTCTAAAATTTGGCATGATGGCTTAGTTATTTTAGAAAAAAATTTTATGTAACGCCTGTAGAAACCATCATGTTCTAAAAAGCTTCTTACCCCTTTAACATTTGTTGGAGGTGGTAATTTTTCAAAAACTTGAATTTTTATATGATCTAATTCCATGTCATTTTCAGAAAATTTATGCCCAAGTACAATTCCTCCTGTAACCATAAATTGACATTTTTCCCAATTTAGTACTAGGTTGATTTCTTCACATACTTCCAGAACTTTTTATAAATTGATTAAACATAATTCAAACAAAGTTCCAAATCTGAAAAATCATCCATAAACACTTTCATTCCATGTTCAATAAAATTGCTAAAGATTGACATCATACATCTTTGAAATGTTGTAGGTGCATTGCATAGTCCAAAAGACATTTTACGAAAGCAAATGTTCCATAAGGGCTTGTAAATGTTGTTTTCTCTTGATCCTCTGGAGCAATTGGAATTTGGTGATAACTGGTATATCCATCTAAAAAGGAATAATATTTGTTCCCAGCCAATCTATCCAACATTTGGTCTAGAAAAGATAAAAGAAAGTGTTCTTTTCTGGTGGACATGTTTAATTTTCTATAGTCAATACAAATTTGCCAACCAGTAACTTGTCTTATTGGAATTAATTCATTTTTATCATTTTCTTCAATGGTCACTCCTTCTTTCTTCAGAACATAGTGAATTGGACTTACCCAAGCACTGTCTGAAATAGGATATATAATTCCAGCATCTAGCCATTTTAAAATTTCTTTTTTAACAACTTCTTTCATTATTGGGTTTAATCTCCTCTGAGGATCAGTATTAGGTTCATATTTTGTATCTAATAGATTCTGTGCATACAAATAGAAGGAATAATTCCTTTAATATCTGCTAAAGTCCATCCAAAAGCCTTTTTATATTTTTTTAAACATCTCTATTAATTTTTGTTCTTGAATTTCTGTTAGTTTAGAAGATACAATAACAGACAATGTAGATGACTATCCTAAGAACACATATTTTAAATGGGCGGTTAATATTTTCAGTTCAAGTTCAGGTGGTTTAATACTTGAAGGAATAAAATTTTGATTATCGTTTTCCAACAAGTCTAAAGTTTCAAATTTGCCCTGAATATAATCTAAATCTTCTTCTTTTATTTCGTCCTTCTTTTTAAAAAATTCTCCTTGCTTTAATTTGTCTTCAAACTCATTCTTAAATTGCTCAATACTCAGATAATCAGTTACGTCCATCCTAAAACATTCATTAACTTTTTATATTGTTGGATATTTCATAGCTTTTGCAATATTAAATGTTACTTCTTGATCATTGACTCTAATTATTAATTATCCTTTTTGCACATCTATCACAGCTCTCCCTGTTGCAAGAAATGGTCTCCCCAAAATAATAGGAATTTCTTTATCTTCCTTCATATCCAATACTATAAAGTCTACAGGGAAAATAAATTTATCCGCTTTTGTTAATACATCCTTTATACCTCCTTTTGGATAAGTTATTGATCGATCCGCTAACTGAAGAGTTACAGTAGTAGGGGAAATCTCTATCAAATCTAAACGTTTAAAGATCAATAAAGGCATAAGATTGATACTCGCTCCAAAATCACATAAAGCTTTTCCAAAAAACTTTTCACCAATAGCACAAGGTATAGTAAAACTACCAGGATCTTATAATTTTCAGGAAGAATTTTCATAATAATAACACTACACTCTTCACTGAGTGCAACAGTCTCATGATCTGTAAACTTCATTTTTTTGTTTAGTATATCCTTCATAAATATCACATAACTTAGCATTTGTTCCAAAGCTTCAACAAAAGGAATGTTTATCGTAAACTTCTTAAGGATTTCCAAAAATTTTGTAAATTATTTATTTTTGTTCTTTTGCTTCAGTCTTTGAGGAAATGGAGGTAATGGTTTTTCTAAAGGACCTTGTGTTTGTTCATTTTCAATTTGGTCACTTTCCATTGCTTCTTTCTCTTCATCAAGTTCAGTTTCTCTTTGGATCCTTATTTCAACTTCTTTTCCACTTCGTAATTGAATAGCTTTAATTTGCTCCTTATTTGATCTTTTAGATTAACTTCCACCGTACTTGAAAGAATTCCAGAAGGTCTCTTACTGAGTGCAGCAGCAATATGTCATAATTGATTTTCAATATTTCTAATAGCAGCCCCTTGATTCTGTATTTGATTTCCCATGTTTAACATTACTTCTTCCATCGTCAACTTCTTTCCTTAACTTGTGGGTTAGGATTAGAGTTAAATCCAGAAGGATAATAAGGTCGATAACTAGGATTTCCTTGGTTGTTGAAATTTTCAGAGAGATTCACCGAATTATTATAATTATTCCAACTAAAATTAGGGTAATTTTTCCATCCAGGATTATAGAAGTTAGAATAGGGATTGTTATTTCTATTATGTATAGTATTTAAAGTTTCATAAAATGATTGAGTATCAATGACCTGTCCTAGTGAATTTTCCTCTAATACTGTGGGTATTTGTAAATAGTTCACTCCTATTTGATTAATCTTTTTCAAAATAGCAGTAATTTGAGATGTTAAAATAGATATTGCATCAGAATCATGAATACTAGCTACTCTCTTAGGATTTACCCTTTCAGAGGACCATTGAAAATTGTTAGTAGACATTTCTTCAATTTAAGAATATGCTTCATCAAAAGGCTTTGACATTAGTGATCCACTCGTAGCAGCATCTATAATAGATCTAAGTGATCCTACTAATCCATTATAAAATGTTTGAATTATTAACCAATCTGGTAGAGCATGGTGTGAACATTTTCTACGAAGATATTTAAATCTTTCCCAAGCTTCATATATTGATTCCTTTTCAAACTGACAAAAAGATGTAATATCATTTCTAAGCTTAGTAGTTTTCAAGGTTGGAAAATATTTAGCTAAGAATTTTTTTGATAGTTCTCCCCAAGTTTTGATAGATCCAGGTGATAATGAATTTAACCAAGCCTTGGCTTTATCCCTTAATGAAAAAGGAAAAAGTCTAAGCTTAACAGCATCATTAGACACTCTGTCATATTTAAAAGTAGCACAAATTTCAAGAAAACTAGCAAGATGTAAGTT
>NEWO01001274.1:69833-90271 GCA_003013225.1 Phalaenopsis aphrodite | reverse complement strand
TTGTAGAAAAACACTATCATGGTTGTTTTGTATAACACTTCCTCTCTTTCAATAGCCCTCAATATAATGAAGGGGTTTATTTTTTTGCATACATGCTATGTAGAAGTTTTAGATTTACATATTTGATATCTCTCTAAAAATATTTTCTTCGTTCATTTTCCTTACACTTTGAGAACTGACACTGCCTTGCATGAGAAACTGACATTGTAAGACATTAAAAGTAATCAATTAGCGTAGCAATCATCAACAACCTATGAGACGTAACAACACACAATAATGATAAGCTCTACGAGGGGTGCACAAAGGATCATCCTGAGCCTAAATGATAAGTTAACACCTAATAGTAACAAGCTTTGCAAGGGGTGTCTAATGATCTTCAACGACCTATGGGAAGTATCAACACTCGATTGCAACAAGCTCAATGAGGGGTGCACAAACAATCGTCTTGAGCCTGAATTATAAAGTTAACACCCGGCAGTGATAAACTCTGTGAGAGTTTTCTAATAATCACATGTAACCTGTGAGACATATTGACACCTGGTGGTGACAAGCTCCATGATGGGCGCACAAACAATCATCCTGAGCCCAAATTATAACATTTACACCCAGTAGAGACAAGCTTTGTAAGGGGTGTCGAACAATCACCAGTGTTCTATGGGATATATCAGCATCTGACAGTGAAAAACTCCACAAGGAATAAGAAATGATCAACTAGAGACCAAATTATAATGTTAACACCCGGAAATGACAAGCTCTATGAGAAGTTTCTAACAATCTCCAACGGCCTATGGGATGTATCAACACGATGTAGTGATAAGCTCCATGAGTGGTGCGTAAATGATCATCCTGAGCTCGAATTATAATGTTAACGCTCATTAGCTACTAACTCCTAGGGGGTTTGTGGAAATTTCTTATAAGAAATAAGTCAGAGCACTTCTAATATGCATGCATGTGTACACGCATGCTTGACAACAAATTACAATAAAAATAAAATTACTCATGAGTTGGAACAGTCGTTGAACGGAAGAAGGAAAGCTCGGAGTACTAAACCCTCCGGCTGAAAAAAATCCCTTACATTACAAAGCTTGTTTACAAAAGTTGAACAACAAAATCTTTCATACAAGAATGTGTAAACATCAAAGCAAAAGAAAGTAAAAAGGAATCACTCATCATCTCTATACATTCAAAGTTTTACTAGTGCCCTCTTCCTTTGTTTTTTTAGCTGTCCCAACGCCGTCCAAATTATCGTCCTACGATTCTTATTCTTCATCCTTCAAATAAAAAATCAACGTGTCAAACTCCTCCATGTTCTACCACATAGAGTTGACCAGTACATGTTTCTCTTAATAACAAGAGTGGTACCAACCTTAATCTAACAGGATAGGTCCTCAACATACTCCTCTCTAGTCATCATCAAGAAGATTTTTTTTTAATTGCTCATTCTCCTTAAGAAGTGCTATCACTCAGGCCTGGTGTTCCTAAGCCTCCACTCCCTTAGCTTCATAGATAGTTTTATTCTTTCCTCAGCTATGGTGGCTCTTAGTCTCAACTTTTGTCTCCTTAGAGCATCTATCTAACCTTTTTCTTTGATCTGGCTTAAAAAAATCAACTAAAAATTCGTGGCATCCCATGCAAGTACATGATAATGATTGATTTCTTGATACATATCTCGCTTTTTTGTCATTCTTAAGTGCTTTTCAAAGGCAAGAAACCAAAAAGTTTCTATCAAAAGTCAACAGGTAGTCCCAATTCAAAGTGGTGGAAGGGTACCACTCAGTCTCCTTATTAAGAAGAGCGTAGTGACCGCCCATCCAACTCCCAGCCCCTCACTCACGAGAAAAAGACCACTTGGGCAAGATCCTTCCTCTCCTTGGAGGAGTGGGCAACTCAATCCCTGAGATGGAGGCCATCCATTTTCTTTGAAGAACATCTTCCTCTTGTCCCTCAACCACTCTTATTTCTCCCTTTTACCCAGTCCTTACCTAGATGGGATGGGAGGAATGGCTAACCTCTGCTCGATCTTGCAGACCCATGAATGAATTCTTGCTAAGTGTTGTGATAGAAACTCCGTAAGTTGACTGGCGGACCTATGAGACCCCTTGATCCAGAGCACATGAGGAGTCAAAGACATCCTCATCAATAATACAACTAAGAAACTATGTGTCCATATACACAAATAACCAAAATAAGGAAAACCACCTCACCTTCAGCACCTTCCTCAGTTGATCAGAAGGGGTTAGAACGATAATTACCTATTCAAAACAAAGAAGGGTCATATCTCCTTCGCAACTTCTTTGAAGCTGCCCTCTTTTTAGCAGCTTTCACCCTTGCCACTTCCCGGGAATCAGATGCTGCCCAAAAGGCCTTCAACAAGAACTTGAAAATGTCAGGAAAAAACAAAAGACCCAATAAAACTTAAACGAAAAAATAAAAAGAAAAAAAAAGCCGGCCCATGAAAAACAACCTGGGAACCCCGAAAATGGTAAGCAAAAGTTTCAACCTCCCTTCCCCAAAATCAAACGAGAAAAAGAAGAATCCCCAACCTCCTGGAAAAAAAACCAACAAGAACCAAACCTTCCAATCCCCTAACCTGCCAATAAAAACCCACAAAAAGAACCTGGAAACAATGAGAAACTAAACGTAATCGCCCCAACCCATTCTAAAAGAAAAGAAATGATTGAACAATTTGATCGACCAAGGGTTCTTCATCCCCCGCTGGAAGAACACAAAAGTCATAATGGCAGACATGGAGTTGGGAAGAATATGAGTAGAATCAACCTCTATATCATTCCAAAATCAACCACATTTCCTTACAGAATGATAGTAGAACACTCATTTTGAACTAGTCCTTGTAAGAAATCAAGTTGCGAGAAAAAATGATCAGTTGCACACTCATGGCTTGGTGCTGGTCAAAGTTGGATAGAAGGGTAAAAAACATAGAGCTCTGAATTTCTCCCATTTTTGTTGTAGAAAGAATCGAGACCTTTGAAGCTGGAATTTATCCAAACAATTCTTGAGGAAACTTCCATGTCATACAATCCATTAAAGTGCACACAAGAAGGAAGGGAGGTGATGAGTCACAAGGGAATGAAGGCTCTTGATACCCAAAACCTACGTATATATGTCTATAAATACATCTGTACGGGAAAATGAAATGTCACCGACATGACTAGTGTGACAAAACCGTGTAGTACTTGAGGAAAAAGAATTCTTATCGATAATAGGAAATTACATTCTTAATTATTATATATTTATTTACAAAAAAAAGAGGGACGTCACACAAAACCCTTTGATAAATCTATGTAAGAAAGAATTTAACTATACGGTCATTCGCAGCTTCGCTCAATGGCACAACTACTCATTTATAAATTTGTCAATAAGCTTAAAAGGTAATTTTGACTATCCCTCGGCTGGGCAGCTAAACCCACTCTGACTACTGATAGATCCAGACACAGCCAAACCATCTCCCTGCGATCAACAAGCATCTCCATTCGAAAGCAACAAGCTCTTCATGAAGTACAATGACTTCTTTCTCCACCCAATCAACCCTCTCTAGAACCTCAACAACTCTGTCACCACAATCCTCTTGATGATGTATCAAGAACAAAAAGGAAGTGTTCCTTCATTTAAATGAGACAGCGCACCAAAAAATCAATAAACACATGGTGCCCCTCAGGTGTCTCCTCGTCTATCACCCTACCAGAAGGAGAATTCTCCCAAATCCTTAGGGTTGTAAAGCCTAGTTCCACGGAGCCCTGTTCTAGGGTACCATGTTCCACAGCTCCCTGTTCCATAGTATCCACTCCCTCCTCAGTGACTTGATCAAAGACAACCTCATCACCCTCATGTTTGGCTTTCGTTTCTATCAAAGTGGAAGTAATGCTCAAATCTCTAGTAACTGTAAAGAAAATACGAAAGCTATGATTCAAGCTACATACCCAAAAGTTAGTTCCAGTCAGACGTGGTGTAAGAAAAAATATTCTCACTAGTGCCCTCTAACCCTCCACCCTTAGAAGAAAAGCCCCCCTTTCATGGCTGAAGCCACATCTCAACTTTGGTCGCTACCTCCTTAAGAACTTAAGGAATTGGGCCTCCCACAACAGCTTGAATGATCATTCCTCTCCCATGGGTGGTAACCCCTCCGACATTAGAAGATCACCAGGACGCCTCTCCTGTAATGAACCCTCGAAGAAACCTGAAAATCTAGTTCGATCCTCGTGCTCCCATGATCGTGGCTTATGTATATACCCTTTTCTAAAACAAACCCCCAAAAAAAAACCCAACCCGAGGGTTTCACTTTAAATATGGTTTGCGAGACTTCGCTTGCATTTCACTCATCAGCTTAACAAGTGCTTCCTTGTCAGCAGATGATGCTCCCCCACCGAAATATTAACAGACACAAGAAGGAAAAGACAAAAACTCTTAAAGGAGAAGAAGGAAGGGAGAAGGTGCAAGTTTCCTCTTTCCCATGGATTATTTATAGCAGTCAGGGCAAAAAAATCTAGGGAAGTTCATTATTGTGCAATAATATTTTTAAATTATTTCTTACATATTAAAAAGATTCCCTTGTCTTCATGTGTTGTGCAGCTTTCAAGGAGCAAGTGAATTGGATAATAATATATGTATACGAAAAATATGGTAGCACGAATCTCAACACAGATGAACAGCTCAGAAGGAAGAAATGGTCAATTAAACGTAGTTGTTGACGAACGTTTTGGATTAAGATCGATGAAGAAGGCATCTAGTTCGAACAATCTGAAGAAAGTGTTAGAGGATTTCTCACAGGAAGGTGAACAACCCTCAAGCCGATCGACCAGAAGCACCTTTTCAAATCAAAGGTCGACAGACTCAAGGCTTAGCAAATGGTCGACGAACTTCCTACCAGTCGAATCAGTCCTCTGGTTTTATTGTATGCAAATAGCCCTCTAATTACCAAAAGCCCCACAAAAAGTCAAAAATGTGGGGACAAATATGTAATGTTGTAAAACAGAGAATTATATCTATTAATAGGGGATCATGTCTTGAATAAATATTACACTCTCTTTTACCATTCTCTACTAAGCTCTTTTCTTTATTCTCATCCTTCCTGTAAAAATTTTTTACCTTGAGTGTGTTTCTCGGACACTGTTCGATTCAGCACAATGAGACATCGATTTTTACTAGGTAAAAAATATGGATAAATAAAAAATAATAATATTATAGGTTAATTAAATTTAGTTTAAAATTGACTAGTGTGGAGTCATGTTAGTTTAACAAAAATTAAAGTCTAATTAGAGTAAAGATCAAGCAGGGCTAACAAAAATAATAGTTTTAGATTTTGAATAAAGCCAAGTTCGAAGGAACTCAACTCAGTCTCAATTCTCCAACTATAATAGAAGATAATAAATTCTCTATTCAGTGCAAGAGTTCTAATAAAAGCATTTATAAGAGGATTGGGCGAAAATAAATTACTGAGGGTTGGGTTATATTTGAACACTTAGTCGGAAATGCAAAAAGTTATGGTGATCAGAAATTGTAAGGTTGGCATGTTATTGTAATGGTGATGCCTAATAAAGCCAACGAGATACTTACAAATATCAAAATGCTGGCTTAGTAACTATTAAAGGCCAAAGATCTTCCAGTTCTGATGAATTCCATGCTATGCTGGTGTTTAGATGGCCGCCACAGGAAAACATACGTGGAGTTTGCTATAAATAACGCCAAGAGTCTGTAAGCATGGAAAGTAGCGTGGAGGGATTTGTTTCTTCAAGTATGAATAATGCATGAGATATGAGTTGGTGTGAGGAAAAGCTTTATACCAAAAAAGAGAATTAATTAGGGTGAAAATTTTAGTATTAAGCACCGAATACTATTAGAAGAGATTAGAGTTTAAATTCATTATTTGATGTGAATTAAAATGTTTCAGCCTTCTGTTTTTTTTAGTGTAAACTAGAGTTCCATGCCAAGATTAATATAAAAAAAAATTATATGGCAACAAGAGGACTCAAAATACCATTCTCTCAAAGAAAAATAAAACACAACCAATTAACTCCAAACTTAACACGAGCAGAATAACAACCAACAAAGAAAAACCAACAATAACAGAAACTAACCAACAAACAATCATCAACAAAAAAGAAAAACCGTCATCGGCAACATCCATAACAACCTCAATAGTCATTATTAACATTACCAACAATAGCAACAATTAGCCAATCCAAGAATATCAACAGGAAGTAGGGAAAAAACACATTGAAAAGACTTTACTTTGAAAGTGTGCTACACCAAACCTGCGAAAAAATCAACTAAAAACAATAGCATAACGAGGACTATAAAATTAGAATTGACAAAATAAACTACCAATCAAAATCAAAAAGATATAAATGAAAAACCCGAGTTCCTAAAAAATTAAAAATAGAACTCATAACTTACATGCAGATAAACATTAAAGTTTTAACCTAGTTTTTGATATATTCAAATTTATAAGATTTTTAATATTTAAAAATGTTTGAATTTTTGTTAACGGTTTGATATCATCAATGCTCACACCAAACTCAAACAAATTGGAAAGATCTATCCTATTAACTTAATTTACCTAACAAACACAAAAATATCCAACCACCAGAAAATAACAACATCAATCACAAGAATACCCAAACCAGAGTACAACCACATATATATAGTATGAAGATAAACAAACAAGTTGAAACAGAAACCTAACCTAATATAGCAAAAATCACTCTTAAAACCAAACATGAAAAGAATTTGAATCGAATATGCATGGGATAAATAGAAACTCTTGATGATTTTTTTTTTCATTAACCTACATGTGATTTTGGTCATCAGTTAAAATAAATACATACAAGAGTGAAGATATATTTAAAAATAAATTTAACAAGGTTGGAATTAATTTAATTATGTTTAAGTTAATACGAAAATATGTTGTTGTGCCTCAAAGTTTAAGTTAATGCATTATTATCCTTACAATAATAATAATAATAATAATAATGTTCCTTTTAACTAACCTTTTATGATTGATTGTTCAAATTTTGTTAGAATTTATTAGTTGCATTAAACCATTCAATCTATCTCATCATTCCATGCAATAGCATTCTCAATAATTGCCATAAAAACATTATATTTATGATATCATATAGTTTTTATTCTATTGCCTTGAAAAAAGATCATTTATTGCTTACATCATAAGCTCTAGTAGTATACTAGTTTGAATTCAAGAATTTCATTGCATTCCAATTTCTCGTAAAACAACATAAATGTGCATTATTCATACAATCTAAATATGAAAGGTAGTTAAGTTGTAACTCCCCCCAATGTGTTTCTAAAAGATCCTTTAATGTGCCTACATTATTTCATCTTGTACCTATCTTTAGTTAGTTGAATTCTTTTAAAAAATTAAATTAGTTGAATGTTTAATTTTTAATTTACTAATCTAGGCCTAGCATGGTTCATACTTTCACTTCTAACTTTGGATCATGTGTTTTAGCATCTTGTCAACTTAACAATTATTTCTAAAAAAAATGGTTTAGGAGTGTCATATGATATCTCTCATAAAGGTTTATCACTTTCCTCATCACTCCTTATAGTATGCCTTGTGCCCCATTAATATATGAAACATATCTGGATATATTATAATCCTTTAAGTAAATAAGAACAACAAACCAAGTTGAGAAAAATACTTTGATTGATGAAAGATGAGTAAACAAGAATAATACTTTTGTTACATATATTTATGTCAACTAAATTATACACGTTCAATTAATAATACAAATTATTTGCAATTATTGACAAATCAAAGTTATTAAGGAAGAATTCTTAAAATATGACGAAAAGACTCTTGTAATCTAGTCATTATAGTTTATATCTTAATATTTTTCATAATGTTTTTTCATTTAATGGAATTCATAAAAAGTTGAATCTAACAAAAAAAGACAACTTTTAATCAATTAATCCTTTTTAATATTTGTTTTCAAATACAATGAAGTTAAGAAATTTTATGTATTTTCTTATAATGCTTAAAAAATGACCATTTGTGAATGCTAAAGTCTCAATCGTAAGATTGGAAGTGTAAAAACATTCAAAGCAGTCCTTACAACCTTAAGACCAACTAGCTATGCTTCTTTGACTTGATGAATTTATTTCCATAATATTATTTAGTAAAATAGCATAATTTGCATCATGCATAACTGAACTATTAATAATTCAAATGAAACTCCTAACATGTATTTGTAAGACCTTTAAAGTGCCTACTTGATTTAGACACTAACTAATCCTTAGTTCTTTAGCTGCATTTTCATTCACAATTTTAGCTAATTCACATTTTTTAAGTAATTACATCTTGAATAAGAAGAAAAAAATTTAAAAAAAGTAAAATTGGGGAAATGTGGCATCTTTGGGAATTGCAATAAATGTCAACAAATGTTAATTTATTAAAAAATAAATCTATTGTATAATATACTTTTATGTGTAAATATAAACTTTAATTATTCCACTCAATATACATATAAATTTTAAAATTGTCTCCTTGACCTAATTATGATAGAAAAGAATAACACCTTTAATTTCTTATTGTTAATGCATTGGTATCTTCAATATCAACTATATCAAATAATTTATAAAAAATAATACTAATTATGCAATATTAATGATGCTTCATATAAAAATTTAAACTTTATGTGATAAAGTATAAAACATTTCTTCTTGAAATGTAAAAGATAAACAAAAAGCACATTCAAAAACATCCTGGCACACAAATATACTAAATCCTTTAAAAAATCATATATTAAATTCACTAATTTTAAAAAAAATTAATTAAATTATTTTTATCTTAACCTTAATCATTACTTATGAAAATACATTTTTAAAATGTAAGTAAGTTTATAACATGAATAGAAACATTGAGTTGAGGCTTAGTTTGTACAACTTTTTGAGAAATATTGGTTCTCAAAACTAGTATTATTATGATATAATGTACAATATTAATATATATTATACATGTGAGAAATTTTATTCCTTACTAACATGCTTTTATAAATATGGATTTATCATGCCTTATATACTTCTTCTAAAATGTAAAATTCAACAGTTATAAAAGCCTTAATTATTAGACATCCACTAGGCTTAGCAAAAATAAAAACAAAAGGAAATAAGCCTATATTTTTTTTTCAAGAAGGCTTAGAACATTGTGGAAATGCCTTAAAACGAAAAAGGAAGCTATTGCCATCTTATTTAATATTGGTTTATTTGAATGAATCAATTTTGTGACCCTAATTTCACTGTGCTCTCTAAGTTTACCTTTCTATTTAATTGCATAATCATAAATAAAACTTTAAATCTCATATCAATCTTATAATAAAGCTAAATACAGCTCTCTAGTCCCTTACCTAGTTGCATTTATTAGATAAGATGCAATTGCCAAACTCAGGATTGTGGCTTGAGGTTAACTTTCAGACATAAGCTTTCATTTTATGACTAAATCAATAAATAGGTACCACAAAAAAAGACTTTTTGTAGCCCTTTTTTCAAGCTTTAAAGTCACTTATAAAACCTACTAATTTTCTACCAGTGCTTTTAAAAGCTCTTTTGCTGCTTAGCACTACTAGGAATTTTGGAAGTGGCAGGGAAGGTTATTCGCAGTGTTATCTACAACAGTGCTTATAAGTGCTGTAAGATTTTATAGACTTTTAGCACTTCTAAGTGGAAGAAAGCGCTGGTCAAATATAAAAAAAATATTTAAATTTTATGACAATTGTAGTTCTTATAAGGTCGATGTAATACATAATTCACTATAGAAAGTAAGCATAATTACGTGGGCTAGATCAGACTCAAATCGGGCGCAAAATTGACGATGTTTAAGAATTAGTGTTGAATTAACTTTTGATTTATCCTGACGTCAAATTGAGGGTCAATACTTTTATTTCCATCAGATTTACGTTGAAATATTATGACACAAACTATTTTTGTTGATTTTTGTGTTGCAATAGTGCCAAATTTGATTATACATAACAAATGTCGACAATTGCGTTAAAAAAAAATCATACGATATATATTTGTCTGATTATCATCTCACTTGCATAAAAAAAATATTATTGTCGCTTTTGCATCGAATTTTTCATTTGAAAATGAGCACATATCTGACACAAACCTATAGCACAGAAAAAAAAAAAGGAATAATAATTGTATTTTTACAACCTGCACAAAGACACATTCGACATCACATACATTAAGCATAGTCATATAACATATTAAATCATAAAAAAAATATCATTAATAAAAGAAAGATATTGTCACAAATCATCCCAAATAAGAATAGTAAAGTTAATCTAAAAAATTCTAGAATAAATGCTTGACAAAATGCTTATAAAAAAAAATGAAAACATAAAGAAATACTAAGCATCGACTCCATCCTCCTCATCCTGAACGGATGTCATCATCTTCTTGCCCCGACTATCACCTAAAGTCTCCACAATGTGCATTACAGAGTCCTTGGCTCTATGATGTCATTGTAGCATTTGCTCACACAATTGGTGCATCTCCTCCTTCATTGCAGCCACCTGCTTGACAGGAGACTCCTGGTATGGCTGTAAGGAGCTCGGGGGACTAAAAATGAGACCATGGGAAAGCTCGCCCTCAAAGGCTATGCCTTTCACTCCAAGGCCAAAAGCCTTCCCCTTCTTCCTCTATATTGCCTAGGTCCTGTACTCTAAAAGCGCAGTTGTATATTGACTACCACTATTGTTGGCATCAGTCTGGGCCTGAGTGGCCAAGTGCTTCTCTCAGAGCTACTCAAACTGCTCGTTACTTATTTTTTATGCGCATTTTATGTTCAATTTTTGAGGATATTAGGCTTTAATGAATGGTATTTTTATGCTTTTAGTTGCAGGTATAATAAATAGAGTTTAAGAGTAAAAATGAGCAAAAATACATTAAAAAAAAGTAAAAATGGGCTAAATAGAAGAAAAGTGTCAACCAAGTTGAACTGGCGCCTAGGCATCAGGATCTAGCACCTAGAAGCCAAATGCAGAACTTGGCTGGCACCTAGGCACCATAGTTACTTTCTTGAAGATTCATTGAATGAGGCAGAATTTTGAAGAAATGTCTGAAGCAACCATTGGTCATTTTTGAAGCTCTATAAATATGGCTTAATTCCAAATGCTTGGGGGGTCAAATATAGATAGTTTCATATTGTGTAAGTGTGTTAAGTGTGTGAGAAGTTTTCTTTGTGAGATTTTTGTTATTTTTGAAGTTTGTGAGTCTTGTAAATATTGTTGGAGTTAGAGAAGTCAAATAACTTTAAAGGAGTGCTTGGGGAACATTCTAGGTAAGTATTTGTATCTTTGTCCTTAAGTTTTGTACTTTGGAATGGAGTTTTATAAATATTTTTTGTTTTGTTATCCCAAAACTTCGTGAGTAGTTTTCTTTCTTTCTACTTGCAATATGATGTAATTAAGTGAGTGATTTTGCTTTTGTTTAGAACTTTTTTAATTCCTAAAAATTATGATGATATTTTTATCGGTCCTTCATTTACTTTACAAATTGGCCACTTGTAATGTTAAAACCAGTTGAGGAACTTAGGGACCAAAAGTGTTAACATTTCTTTAACTTATACGTATCACATTCTACCTTGGAAAGAGCGATCGTAATCTTTTAAAGAGAGCTGCAAATAAATAAGGGGATAAGATTTGATGGGCGTAGAATTGATATTTCTAGGGTAGTAGGCTAGATTCTTTTATCAACTTGATCTAGAGATTGGAACTAAGGGTCACTGGTAGGTCCTATAGAGAGGGCACAGTGGCTAATCTAGAAGTGAGAGACTAGAACCAACCCATCGCTACTATACATGCTGACACCAGCTTTAGATTAACTAATGTTCTTTGCACAGTTTGAATGAAAATAAAGAAATAGGTATGCTCCTATTTGTCACAATACCACATTTAAGTTTCCAAACAAATTTTGAAATCCTACGTTGATTATGAATTAATGGAAAGTCTCTTTTTATATATTGCCTAAGTCATTACATCTACTTTTATTTGCATATTGTAGAATTTAGTAAACTTAGTTTTCATCTTTAGATAGTTGTTGCAATCTTAAATAAAGTTTTCTTAAAGTCAAAATTCTTGTATTCCATTTTATTGTTTACTTGTTTTTGGCTTTCTCGTGGGATCGATACTGGAGTTTTTAAAAAAAACTCTATATTACTTGAAACGATATGTATACTTGTGTAGTACCCTTAGTGAGAAAACTATTTCTTTAATCATTTTACATTTGTTCTCACTAGTCGCTAAATATAATTTGGGTAAAATTTTTGTCATATTAAGGAGCATAAATATCTGCGTAATTATGGGTCGGGTCACCTGCTCTAATGAGTTTTAACATCAGTAAAGAGTTTATCAACAAAAAGCTGAGGGAAGTCAGAGGAAATAGTTTGATTGACCTCATTTCTTAAAATGTTTCCTTAGAACCCGACTCAATAATGAGAAGCAAATGAGAAGTTCTAAGGCCAAAATGATCTTGACAGCACACACCGAAGAGAAAAATGGGTGAGGCCACCAATACGTGATTAATAATCTGGGCATATATAGGGTATAAGCACACTATTTATATACAAAAATAATAATCATTTGTTAAATATGAAACGATGAACCATTCCCAACTTGAGTTGCCATAAACTATTTACTTTGTGGGGGCCATGCACATATATTTTGAAATTTTTTATTTGTGATCAAATACGCTATCAAGGAATAGTATATCACTCTGAGGGAAAAAAATATTATACTACAATGGCTCTAGTCTAGAAGTGTCTACTCTATCGGATTATAAATAATAATTTTTCCTCCTATCCTAAAAGGATAATTTTTCTTTTAATTATATGGTCTTGTACACCTAAAAAGGCAAGCCCTTTTAGTTAGTTACATCTTAAGAAATAATATTTCTTTTGAAAACTCTTAATTAAACTAGTGGTTAATAGTTTATGAAATTTATAATGTTAGATATCAAAATTATTATTTAGAGTTTGAAAAGGGAATAACTCAAACTTAGAACATTTATTATTGAAAGTCAATGGATGAAGAGTTTGGATCTCCAAATACTGAGAGACCCAATGGTTCCTTCAATCTATCTTATGATTGGGCTTTAAAATTTTAAAATTGAACATATGATTTTTATTTAAGTTGAAAAAATTTTATAAGGTTAGGGCTTATATTTGACAAAACGGACCTTCAAAAATTCTAAGTGAAATTAGTGTTAAGTGAAGGCCAATAGAACCACCAGAAAAACTAAATTGAGGTGAGTTCTATTGATAAGATAGGGACTCAAACTGAATTTAAAATGGTGGGAGTTATGAATTTCACTCCCACCAAGGAGTGAAATCTAGCATGACTCTCCTAAACTTACAACGCTTCTAAAATGAGCTGCTAGTTAAAACCTTATATGCTTTAAAATCATGATACATGTCACATGCACACTAAGAGTGGTAGGTTCTTCTTATTGAAATATATGTTTAGGACTTATGAATTGATTATCATATTAAGTGGTCGGATAAGCATATGCTCTTCAATCATTTAAATATTTTGACATTCTGAAACATTAAATTTCATTATTAATGTAATATGATGCAAGTGTGACTGAGCAAAATTTAAATGATAGACTTAAATAACCAAAATAAATTGATAGAGCAATAATTTATTTTATATATTTTTTTTATAAGTAAGAATCTACTAGTGTAATACAAGCTATGAAGTGATTATGCGGTCCTAAGTCAAGTAGGAAAGGTAGATTCACCCAATAAAAGTGATGATTCTCACAGGTAAGATCACCCCTTTTGTATAATGGGTAAAGACTTGAAGAGATAGATTAATAGTATAATATGATTCTTTCATATGCATAGTGTTCCCCTAATCATTATGTTTCTACTTGAATTTTATTTATGTTGCATTAATAGTTAAATGCACGTTAATCCAACACCATTACATGTGAATGCAAATATTTTATTTAGTTATGAGTTTCTTATTTTCTTTATGGTTATGAATTTATTTTTTTGAAAAAGTAAGTTAAAGTTTTTGGTTGGTAAAATTTCTCACAACCTAAGTGCCTAATAATATCTAGGCCTAATTAGGAACACAGTCACAGAAAGAAATCTATAGTTAGCATCTAATTTACAATGCTACACGAGTAAAGAAAACAAATCCAATTGCATAAAGAAATCATATAAATAAATGAGAATGAAAATTAATCCTATAATACATCACAAAAGATAAGGAAAAGGATGGGAAACCAAGTATCTGCCCTCACACAACCCAACCTAGACCATTAATATACTTGTTGGTTGGCTTACGTTTTTGGACATCATCAGTTTGTATTCAGGTAATTTGATGTTCATTTGTGTGTTAAGGTTCATCCCCGTCTTCAATGCTCATCGTTGTGTTGAATTCATCTTCAATAGTTATGTTCATCATTGCTCCATCATCTTGCATTGAGGTTCATCCATGTTATGTTGTCTAGTTGGTCCCACTTCGGATAATCCATAGAACACAACTAAATAATAGAAATCAAAACTCCTAACTCTAAACTCTACATGAAAGAGAATAAAAATGCTATGTTTACTATGGCACTTGTAAGAAGATGTGAGTACATACACCATATCATAAAAATGTTAATTTGACTTAATTTTGTGTTACAGTATCAAAACCCCTATCTTACTTGACCTTACTTATATGATGGCACAAGCTAACATATACCTTCAAAATTTTATTAGTTTAATTTATTTTATTTCACACCCATTTTTATCAATTATGAGCATGACAACCTGTAGAAGACAAAGTTAGTTTAATAAGCATCACCCCAACATTCGGTCTATATAATCAACAACTGACTTGAATATCCATTTATAATGCAAAATCACAATACTCAAACTTATTCAATCCAAGCATGTTAGCATAAAATAAAGCTCACACAAATCCATATTGGCCTAACATAATTTAGTTTAGTGGACAAGCAAAGATGCCTGAAAAAGTGTGATCTCTGAGGCAGTCATGCTAATCTTTATGCTTGAGTTGTAGTTTGATTTTGGGGATCAATTTTTACTACTGAATGGTTCAATTTTAAGTTAATTAAGTGTTATGCAAGTGTTTTAATTTTAAAATTTTAATTCATAATCTCACTTGATTAAATGTTGTACAGACTGTTGTGAAAAGTAAGACCTGCAGGGTCAAGGGTTCTGCTACTCTTGGCATCTCACTCCGGAGAGTGAGATACACCTCCCTGAACAGTTAAATGTGATTTAATTACATTATTTAATTATAATTTATTTAGTTGATTTTTTGTTTGAATTTAACTGTGAGTTGAATTACATTTTAGACTTGTTTAAATTTGAGAGAGTTACAATGCTCAAGTCATTAACTTGAGCTCCCAAGGGTGCGATATGGGATCGTTGATTGGGTGTTAGCATAATTCATCTCCTTAGAGTTTTTTGGTACTTGAATTATGATTTAATTCCTCACCTTTTTAGAGTTTTATTAGAGTTTGAGCATCCTAAAAGCCCGTTTGAGGAGCTTAAGGTTTGCTATGTGAATATGAGGATGATTATAGGGTTATTTGAGTCTCATTAGTTTAATCTCTTGTATTATTATTCATCTTTTTCTTATTATAATAATAATATTATTATTATTATTATTATTATTATTATTATTATTATATTATTATTATTATTATTATTATTATTATTATAATATTATTATTATTATTATTATTATTATTATTATTATTATTATTATTATTATTATTATTATTATTATGTTCGTTTATATATATGTTTACTTGGTGGTGAAAAGCCCAAAAAAGGCTCCTAAATCTTCATGAAATTTTCTTCGAACGTCATGAAAAGCTAGAAGATCAATTTTAGAGGATTTTTATAATTTTTTGGACTCCTTTGGAATTCAAGTTAGTTTTAATTAGTTAATTAAATTAAGCACTTAAAAATTATAATACCACTTAAAACTATTAAAAATTTTCAATTGTTTAAAAAAAATACTCTTAAGACTACTGTGAAAATTTCTAAATTTTAAATTTATGCTGTTTAAATTATAATTTATTTAGCATTTAATCTATTTTTTGGCTTTTTAAAATTTAAAAAAATATAATAATTTAATGAAATATTTATTTAATATAGTTGTTCATGTCATATAGAGTTATGAAGTTCAGCTCCTTTAGAAGGTATTTTAATTGAGTAAAATATTTGAATTTTGTTTTTTAATTAAATAGCTTTTACAAGTTATATCAAATTGTTATATCATTTGAATTCAATTTTTTCATGAAAAAAAAAAAAAAAAATTCTTTGGTGAGGGTTCACTAGAGGAAGTTATGAAGAATATTTTGGATTAATTTGGGTTAATTTATTTTTTTAAAACTTCCTTTTAATTGAAATAATTAAATTAATTCATTTAAAATTAATTATATTTGAGAAGATTATAGAAACTTCCCAAAGTATTTGATATGGGCACAACTCATGAAAAAAATTTCAAATCATTTGCACTTAAGACTGGTGAGTTATGAAATTTGTTTGTTTTAATTAATTACTTAATTAATCCATTGATTAGGTTTAACCCAATTAACCATCACAATTTCCTAAAACTAGACCCTAATCTTAGTGTTTAAGCCTTGGGAAGCTTAATTAAGGTTAAGGTCAACTTAGTTTGATATTTAAATTTCTTAATTAAGGTTAATTAAATCAAATTTAATTATTATCAATATATCATTAATAATTAAAAATATATAATTTAAAATTTTATGCTCTTCAATATGAAGAATTAAATTTATCAACTGCTATAAATATCGATAAGCACACAATAAAATTACATTAGTTCTTATGTAACGGTCTTCATCATGTGTTCATCTTAGAAGGCTTTCTCATGGTTGGTCATTTGCACAATTGATTAGGAGCTGAAGGCCGTGCGAGAGAGCGGAAGGAAGCGGGAGCTAGGGTAGAGAGCGGGGAAATAAAATTACAGGCTCGCGAAGGGCAGCGAGAGTAGTTCGTGAATAAACGAGAGTCGCGGGGTGGTACCGTGGGCGAGATTGTGCCAAATTTGGAAACAACGTTTTTAAAAAAAGTTGATCAAACGTGTAAAACAAACACTACAGCGATATTTTGAAAACGCCGCCGCAGTTATAAGCTGTCCCAAACGGATCCTTAGTGTCAACTATATAAGTGGTTGTCGTGTGTAGAGGCTACTTTTAGTTGATCATACTAATGAAATATAAAAAAGGAAAGACATTTTTTTTTTGTATTGATCTACTTTGATGTTTACTAACATAAAAATATATGGTATTGTAGATACCTTATGAATATTAGATAAATCTCATATCATACGAAATTAAAGAAAAAAATATAAAAAAAGAAAGGTTCTTTTTTCTATGAGGAAGATATGGTTAGTTCTCAAGATCATAATTTTTAAATCACAAAATCTATAATTTATTCAAAAAAATGTTTTAGCGGAGAAATTAAGGGATAATTTGAGATCATTTTTTATTCTAATTTATTTATATTTTAATTTGAATAAAATATGTGAGATATTTGAGTAAGGTCTTAGAAACATTCAAAATATCTTATTATTTTTCGAGAATGTTTATAATAATATTAATTTATTTTAAAAATTAAAATTTACAATTTTTTTTAAAATATTAAACAATTATCTTTTTCAAAATAAAAATAAATAATATACATATATATATATATATATATATATATATATATATATATATATATATATATATATATATATATATATATATATATATATATATATATATATATTGCACACAATTCTTATGTATTTACATTTCCCACTCTTAAAATATCATATTTATACACATGCCACTTAAATTTTAAATATCATATAATAAATACTATATATATATATATATATATATATATATATATATATATATATATATATATATATATATATATATATATATATATATATATATATATATATATATATATATATATATATATATATATAATATTAAAATTTAGTCGTGAGACATTTTAATATATAAGAATTGTATAAGTATTTAAATTAGAATTGATCTCAAATAAAAGAATTGTGTCAAATACGGCGGCGACATTCGAGATCCTGCTGATCCCCGGCCTGATCGTTTGCTCTCCCTTTCGCTTGTGGGCTCCAATGCCAGTTGCATTGAGTGCGACGCTCACGTCATCGACCGTTGCCGCCCCTTGGCAATCAACATTTTATGCGGACATCATTTAGTCAGACTTTATGCGGTCGAACAGGATGATGGGCGGGCCGGGTCGGAAACCCTAATCTCGGATAAAAATCCATGCGTGTCATCTTCCTTAGATGCCGAGTCATATCATTATCCTGGTAATCTTAGAATTTGCTTTTGTTAATTTACGCTCGTCTTTTTGGAGGGTTTGATCATCTGTTTAGAACTTGATGAATCTCTATATCCACGATCTGCTGGACTTCAGAAATCGTCAGTACCATGAAAATATTGCTTTCGTGTCGCTTCAAAGTTAATTTGATTGTTGCTTTAGAATTTTAGTCATTGAAACCTAGAGATGGGTTCGGAGTCAGATTATTAGGATTATTAGAGTGATCTTTTCAATTGAAGCGATAAGCATGCTTTGGATTACAGTGATTTGGGCGCTGCATTGAGTAAATGTTCTGTTCTCTTTTATGCGGTGGGGGCCATGTCTTCTCCAAATATACTTTCTTCTGGTATATTTGGTAAAGAAACGAGTATGGATAACAGCCAACTTTGTTAATTTTTGGAGTTTAGTCATATGGATAACAGCCAACTCTGTTAATATATGATAAAGAAAGCCAGAATAGTTGATTCTTGCCAGGAATGATAGAAGATCTCTTTTTTTCCTTCTTTTTGGGTGTATATTTCAAGATTATAATCAAGCTGACCTTTTTTTTTCAAGAAGTGTAAATATAGCCAGAGAAAATATTAAATTTGAGTTGAAAGTCAAGCTGTATACTGAATAGGGCTGAGTTAATTGAATTTTGGTTAGCAAATTTTTTTTAAGTTGATCTAATGGAACTAGATAGCGGTATGAAGAAAACGCCGATGTATGCTTACACGGCTCTATAATCCTATGCCACAATGGTTTATCATATAGCATTGAGATTGTCTTTTCCAATTAGTATAATCAAATGACAATCAGGGATAAGGAGAATTGACTAATCAATGACTGCTAGCCCTTGAATAGCCATTTCTAAGTGAACATGATAACTTAATATTTTTTATTTCTAAGTAATAGATTTGTATGCTGCAAATTGTCTACTTAGTTGCAACACTGTTGAAGCACTATAGGTTAACGTGACAAATATTTAGGTGAAGTGGATCTTCTTAGAAATTGCAATTTTTGTGCAATGCCATGGAAAGCAAAGTTAAGATGAATTGCTTAATGTGGGTTGAACTTGAATAGATTACTGAATCTTTTATTTTTACCTTTAATTTAGTAGAATTTGTATTGTTTGTGCAGATCACTGTAAGGATGAAAGTTGTGTCACCTCTTGAATGATTGACTACATTTGAATTGAATATTTTGTGAAGATTAGGATGTCTGTAATGTGGAAGCTTAGGCTTTGGGGACTCTATTTATAGGAGTCAGACAAGTTGTAGAGTATTAAATAACATGTGCGATCAAACACAAAGCATAGATTTGGTTATTATTAAGCTTGCCATATTCTAATTTTGTAGAATGCAACTTGTATTTTTTCAATGCATAACGAATGCAAGATGTTAAAGTTACTGCAATATGCATAATGAACATAAGTTGTTTAACTCCTATATTAGCAATGTAATAATTTTACATTGAACTCATTTCTAACTTGTCGTTGTTCAATAGATTTCGTAAACTAGTTGGATTTTGAAATAATCGTTTTGTTAGGCCCTAATAAGGCTAGATGCATCAATTCCTTAGACCTCGTTCCATGAATGCTGCCTAACTTGAACAACTATAATTTATCTTTGGATGCTAAAGACAGCCTTAGAGAATCTTTGACTTCAAACCTCACATGTGCATAGAAGACCATGGCATTCTAGCTATCGAACGTTGTCATTTTTAATGTAGACAATTTTTTACCTGCTAGCAAATTATTTTGTTTTCTTATTTTGAGCAGCTTTCTCATAAATATATTAGCTGCTTATTTTACGCTGATTTTATGCCATAGAGAACTTACATCAAATATTAAAATCAGGAGTCATCTAACAAGTTTATATGATAAATGAATTTAGCTCTTTTTTTTTTAGATATTCTTATATCAAAATTACTTAAATTATGATGATGATAAACATTGAATAATAATAAAATGCAAAAATAATAATAAACTTACTAACATGCAAAAAAGGTTGGTGTCTTTTTGTTTAAATATTATAACTATATTTTTGAGATGAAAGTTAAAATAATA
>NEWO01001274.1:10328-60516 GCA_003013225.1 Phalaenopsis aphrodite | reverse complement strand
GACTCCGAGATCCCAGGTTTGGATTATATCCATTATGTTTCTAAAACTAACGTTGCAATATAAAGGATCTCCATTGAGAAATTGATTTTGATCCAATGAAAGCCTTCTTTGATGGGTCTTGATTCTTCGGAAGCGCAACTCCAGGAGGTGAAGGGAACTCCTTGTTACTTGAGGATTAGTGTTGGGGAGCCTATGGATGAATGGTCAGACTCAGAGCCAACGACCTCACAACAGGCGACTACCAACAACTTTATTGATTAAGCTGCAAGAGAGGAGGCTAGTCGCACCCCCCCCCCCCTGACTCCCTCTGAACCTGAGCCTGGTTCTATTGTTGCTGAGGAGGAAGTTCTTCAAAAGGAAGTGGTTTAAGCAAAGTTTGACCCAGAGCTTGAGCCTACTGCCTCTAAGGATGCCCGTCGTAGAAAGGGCAAGGCTCCGACATATGAGTCAGATGCTCAGCTTCCATCTCTTAAGGTGAAAAGGTGGTGAGGGGCCCCAAACGGGTGAAACCTTATGCAAAAGGATCAGTCGAAGGTCTCCGTTACTAAGGACTCACAATATGCACTAAATGATATAATGAGGGATTAGTTCCCTAGTGGTTCGGGCACTGACATGTATGCCTTGACTATAATGGGCGCCTTTTAGTCGGAGAGCTTTAAAATGATTCTAAATGACTGCAACCCTCAGAGCCTCTGCCACATGGTTGATCGGTACCTGCTATTAGGACTCGCAACTACTCCCATTTGACCTCTCTTTACCTCGGTGCTAAGGAGAGAATCTTGAAGGTTGAGAAGAGGGCATGAGTTGCCAAGGCTCGGGCGAAGGTGACCGAGGATCGGGCAGCCGTGACAAAGGCTAGCTTGGGTGAAGGCGAGGCGGAGTTGGTGAGTGTGTTGGAGTGAATTTCCGTAATTCAGGAGGAAAACAATCTTGTATCAAAATAATTAGCCACAATGAAGACCACTGAGGTGTTTTCTGAAGGTCAAGCAAGGCATCTCTGGCTTGCATAAAGCTGGCAATCGACCAGTTTGTGTGGTTGGGTAGGTCGACCTGAAGTACTCTGACTTAGAAGATTTCACCAAACTCTTCTCTGCCCCCGTCAGCAACAACAAGAGTAAGAGTTGAAACCGAGCGGGAGCACGTAGCAGACGGTGGTTCGTCCAATGCGTGTTCCGGCCACGAGGACTCGTGTACTTAGGAAATTTATTTTGTTATTTTTTATCTTGCAAGACAAAGCTTGTATATGAATTTTTTGTAAATAATTTGTAATTAATTGATTATATGAAATAAAATACGGCCTTCGGCCGATTTTTTTACTACTATCTCGTTTTTAGCTTTTATACACTTTAACATTTATTGCTTGTGGTATATATGCGATAATTGATTGCTCATATTTAGGAGAGACTTTTTTTATCTATTTCGATGTGCTTGTCGCTTGGCACAAGTTTTATACTATCCTCATTTGGCTTGCTCAGTCAGATCACCGCCTCGAAAAGGATAATCACTGAGAATTGCTTCCAGGTTGATTTACTCGGTACTCTTCGCAGAGCTTATCACTTCTGTGCAAGGAATCACCTAAAGAGTTTTACGAAATCTGAGTTTAGATGTAGGTTTTTAATGCTTGGGAGTTGAGGGTGGATCTTTGATGTCAAGTGCCAATCAGATATCTTGCTTCGTTGTCGATCATTTTAGTAGTGTTCTACCGATCACACAGCTTGTGTTATTGTCAGTTTGTGTGGGATATCAATGTACGGCTCACATCTTACACTTTTCGAGTCTCGACCGCTTTGTCGAGTCTCTGCCTCGGGCGGAGTACCTCTATGCTAAGCTTATTAAGTGGATCTTGTCACTGCTTTCGTGGAGGGTAACCATCGAGACTTGCTTCTTGGTGATTGTTTGATACCCTTCACAGAGTTTGTCGCTATTAGGCAGGGAACCACCTCCAAAACCTTATCAAGCAATTTTGGAGAGGTTTATAATGCGCAGCATTGCAAGATATCTCTTTGTCCATTCTTCCAATCGAACGCTTGGCATTGCTATTGTCTTTATTACTCGGGTTCAAGCTCTCTGAGTGTTGGCTAGACATAAGAGCGCATAAACTTCTTGTGTTCTCCGAGTGTTATCTAAACCTTGGATTATGCACTAGCCAGCTGAGTTGTTTTTAATATTTCTTTTAAGTGTAAAAATTTACTAGTTATAAATGAAAACTACTTTACTATTTCTCAGGGGTTAGTACAAAAATTGTGTAAGAAAAAAATGTTTTTAGCTCATCTCTGCTCCACATACAAGTGAAAACCTTCCCAGTGCATGTCTTGAGTTTGTAGGCTTTAGGGGTGAATCTTTGGCCGATGATGAATAGGACAGTCCAAGTCTGATCTAGCTTGCCGACCAAATGTCTCCGAGCAGCAGGATCAGGCTTCATTAGCACAGTGCCCTCAGGGGAAAAAGTCTTTTCTCGGAGTTGCTTATTGTAGTGGCAGGTCGTGCATCTCTAGACTTCTTTTAGAACGACTTAGTTGATCTGTTTCTCTTCTGCCAAGTCGAGCGCGAGCATTACCCCTTCACTATTTGCCTCCTGCCAATCAGTTATATTATCTTCGTCGAATGTTGTGGTCGCCATGAGCCTCTGGCTATGGTTGTTATATTCAACTGACAACATTGCTTCTATTTCATTCGACAACATGAAGGGAGTTTTTCTGGTCGCTGTCAAAGGCATCGTTCAAACTGCTTGGAGGACTAATAGGAGATTATCAACCCACTTACCGTTTGCTTTTTCCGTTTTCTTCCTTATCAGGTTTAAGATGATCTTCTGATTTTGGCTGAAGTCTTTTACACCTTGGTTAGCAAACTGCATCTCATTGTCTGAGATGATAACCAGCAACAAATCGTACCGACATATGAGGTCCGTCCAAATGAAGCTTGAATGACCTTCGCAGTTATCCGGGAGAGTGTCTTTGCTTGGATCCACTTTGAGAAGTAATCGAGGGAAACTATGAGGAATTTGCATTAGACTTTCAATTGTGGAAATTGCTCAAAGATATCGAGCCCCTAGACAGTGAAAGACCAAGGGCTGATCAACTGTAACTTATGAGTCAATTGGTGCTGCAATGGTGCATACTTCTAGCACTGTTCACATCTCTTAGATAATTCTTCCGCATCCTTCAGAATTGTTAGCCAAAAGTATCATTGTAGTTGAACTTTGTGCTCTAGTGTTTTTTTTTCTCCAGAGTGACTCACACTTTCCTTAGAGTGTATATCTCGGAGGAAGTTTTTTGTCTCATTCTTCCCTATACACCTCAAATAAAGAGAGGTGGCATACTTTCCAAAAAACTTCCCCTCTATCAGCAGGTATTGAGCCATCTTACATTTGAATCTTCTGGGGTCTATAATTCCTTTAGTAGTCTTTTCAGTCACTGGGAAGTGGGTATGGGATCCCTCCAATTTTTTGCTCTTTTAATTTCCAACTCTATTGCTTTTGTTTCTTCAATTGTCAATCGGAATAGTCTTTGTGGTGTTCGCTCTCCCAAGTGAATTGACTTTAATAGGAGATCGGCTACTTGATTGTCTTTTCTGGCGATGTGCTAGATTTTAAAGTTTGCAAACTTCTAGATCTTCATTTTATCTTTGCTGAGTTATTTGGCCATCATCTCATCTCTAGTTTGAAATTCTTTGTTCGCTTGATTTACCACCAGCTTAGAGTTTGACTTCACATGGGGATAGCGGGCTCCCATTTCATAGGCTAGATGCAGGTCGGTACTTAGGGCTTCATATTCAATCTAATTGTTCGTGACTTCAAATTCTATGACGGTTGAATGGTAGAGGTGCTCTTCAATCGGACTACTAAGATCAAGTCTGATCCCTGCCCCCGTTTAGTTGGAGGCTCCATCAATGTATAAGACTTAGGTCTTGCTGTTGGTCGTAAATCCTTCATTCGACTCACATAACTCAGAAAAATCCATTAAAAAGTATGCTACTGCTTCTGCCTTGATTGTCGTTCTGGAAAAATTGGAGATGTCAAACTCACTAAGCTCTACCACACATTTGAGGAGTTGATCAGAATGCTTGGCCGAGTAAGAATATATTTAATTAGGTGCTAATTGATAACTTGAATCAGATGCTCTAGAAGTAAGGCTAGAGTCTGCAATCGAAAACAATCAAAATAAAAGTTAGTTTTTTCATAATCGGATATCTGATCTTGACATCTCTAAAGACCCGACTGGTGTAGTAAACTGGAATTGCTTTGCCATCTTCTCTTGAACTAGCGTTGAGCTGAAGCCTTAATTCTAACTCCCAGGTACAGAGAGAGTTCTTCGTTCAGCTTTGGGCTTTGGAGTTGTGATGGTGACACCAAGGAATCTTTTAGCTTCACAAATGCATGTTTACACTCGACCGATCATTCAAAGTTCTTCGTCTTCCTAAGCATTTTAAAAAATGTTGCGCATTTGTTGCCCGAGTTTGAAATGAACCAGCTTAGACTCGTTATCCGACCGGTCAATCTTTGCAATTCTTTGGTATTTTGGAGTGATGGCATGTTGAGTAATGCCTATATTTTCTCTTGATTGGCTTTTATTCCATTTGAGGTTTAAGAGATAGCCGATAAACTTTCCTATGGATTTTTCATAAATAATTTTTTTTGGATTTAATCTGATATTATATCATCGGAGGGTCTCAAACATTTATTTTAAAACTTTTGTGTTGTTCGGTCGACTGGCTTTTAACCATCACATTATGCACTATACTTCAATATTTTTTCTTTTTTGCTTAAGAAAATTACTTTCATAAGACTTTGGTTGGTAGCCCCAACTTTTTAAACCTCGAAGAACATTACATTATACAATATACCCTCACTAGTTATAAAGGTTATCTTCATTGCATTTGTTGGGTACATCTTCATCTGGTGGTAGCCTGAGAAAGCGTCCAAGAAGCTTATCGCAGCGTGACTTACCATTGAGTGCACCAATGCGTCGATCCTTAGTAGTGGGTAACTGTCCTTCGAGTAGTCAGTGTTCAAGTTGGTGAAGTCGATGCACATCCTTCACTTGAAGTTTTCCTTCTGTACCATTAACGCATTAGAGGCCCTCATCGCGTATTGTACCTCCCGAATGTAGCTGCCTTTCTTTAGGTTTTCCACCTCCTCTTGAATTGGTCTGGCCAGAGTCATAGCCGATGACCTTATTTTCTACATCATCGGTCGGGCGGTTGAGTTCACGTTTAGTCAGTGAGAGGAGATGTTGAGCGATATCTGTGGCATCTCTACTATTGACCAAGTAAAGACATCCCAATGCTCCCGAAGGGTTTTGATCAACAAATTTTTAATCCTGCATCAAAATTCTCACTAATCAGAATAGATTTATCAGGTTCTCTGTTAGCCGCAAAGATTTTAAGAATGGTCTCACAGGTCTTTGCATCAGTGTTGTAGATCGAGCAGCTCTTGTTCTACAATTCTAATCGCTTGGATATAGCAGACCCGAGACTGATCCAGATTCCCCTGAACGGTGACGATCTGTCCATCGCCCGAAAACTTTACCACCGCATAGTATGTCAAGACCACAACTTTCTACTAGTTCAACAATGGGCGGTCGAAGATGACGTTATAATTCAGTTACGAATCTACTCCCAGAAGTCCTCCATGTAGGTGAATTGTTTCTCACCTTCTTTTCAAGTGATTAATATAGTGTAATTACTTCAGGGGCCCCTTCTTTTGCGAGGGAAACTATAGAGTGGGCCAGTCAGTGCCACCAGCTGGTTGGTTTGGAGGTTCATTTTATCTAGCATTGATATGAACAAGATGTTCACGAAGCTGTCAGTGTCAACCAAAATATTACCTATCTGGTAGTTGTCTATCATTGCTGTCATGAGGATGACGTCGTTATAAGAATTCTCCCTTTGGGGTAAGTCTACATCCGTAAAAGTGATAGGTGGATGGGTGACACGTTTTGGAGCAAAGGAAGTTGCACACAATTTTCCTGATAGGAGCCTCTTCGGATTGGCTTGCCAGGACAATTCTCCACCTCTGACAATAGTTGGACCAATTCCAACTATTTGGATGGCATTTGCTTGAATTGGCTCATCCAAGATTCCTTTTACCGGAGCCTTCACCTACCTTCGAGTTGCTGCTCCTGGTGCCACAAATGCTTGAGCTTTCTAGCTCTTATCAACTCCTTGACCAGGCTCCAGAGTTGTCTACATTACTTTGTGTCCATTGTTCCTATGGTAGGCACAATACTTTTGTGTTCTGGAGAAAAGCTCTGGCTCTCATCGGTGGTGCATACTTAAAGTATGTCTTATTTGGAATGACCCCTCTAGCCCCGCCATTGAGACTCCTCAACAGAGTGGCCTTTGGTGCTTCATGAACATTCAACGGTCGCTCATGGTAACGAGTCAGATGTTGGTCAGGATACCTTCACTTGACTTACTCGGTTGTGGTTCCTATCGCCCTCAACCCCCCCAGTCCCGGGGCTGCCAATTTCTTCATATTGTCATCGAGCGAAAGGATGCGTGCATTCCCTTAATCTCCACCTATCATCCCTAGGGCCCTCTTTTGTAGATGACGGGTGGCTGATTCTGCCCAGTCAGATGCATGGGTGAAGTTGCATTCTTCAGTTGAAATGTGATTGTTGGCTAACTCCAATAATTCAACTAAGGTCTTCGGTCGCTGGAAATCTAGAGCATAACGGAAGGGTCCCTCCTTTATGGCCTCTAAGCTAGAGCGTGACTGCAGGTTCCAGATTGCGCACTTCTAGCATCTTCTTTTGGAAGCGAGTGATAAAATAGCAGAGGCTCTCGTGTGTTCCCAGCCTAATCTCCAGCAATTCTTGCAAACTTTTCTGCGGTTTTTGGGCGTTGGTGAATTGTGCCACAAACATTCTCTTGAAGTCAGAGAAGGAAGTGATAACTCCAGCTGATAGTCCATTGAATCACCCGAGGGCCAACACCGTCACCGTGGTGAAGAACAGGCTATACTTCAGAGCGTCGTCAGTCCTCACTAGACAGATAGTCAACTAAAAAGAGGCAATATGGTCAGTCAAATCAGTCCTCGGATCATTCCAATCCTTGTATGACTCAAAAAATTGGGATTTGGAATTTTCTTAGGGCTTAACATCAGAAATTTTCTGAGAGAACGCATTCTCTGGCTGACGAGGCACCTTAGTAAGATCAAATCGTTGTCTATCCAACAACCTAGACCCAACACTATCTTGGTTTTGAAAATCCCCTACTCTTTCTTCGGCTTGAGTTGCTCTTCGGTTGTGGGTGCCGACGCTTCTTCTTAAGTGGTCTCCTCCCTATTTTGAGCTGTGACTTCTCGAATGGATTCTAGCTCTGACCCATCATTCGGTGCTTCAGCTCTTGTATTTGATGTTGCAAAAACTCTATAGTGCACTTTATGTTTGTGATGTCTCTGTGGTTGATTTTTTTTCCTTATTCTGCTCTCTTCTTGTTGCTAGCATAATTCACGCACGTTACATCTTTTAGGATGTTGAATTTGAATATGTACTGTGAATCAAACCCAACGAATAAATCATAAAATATGAGAGCGAAAGAAAGAGAGAGAGAAAGAAAGTGCACAATAATGAACAATAGAATGAGGGAATTATGTTTAATTGATTGATTAATCTTTATTGTAGAAATGGTCCCCATATTTATAGGTGAGAGGTTTACAATGTGCATAATTACCTACTTACCCATGCTTCAATGGGGGCATTACAGAGTATTTTAGGAATTTACATAAATAAGCCTATGGCTCGGCTACCCTATCACTCAGTCGGTTGAGATTTGTGGTTGTTGGGTCGACGAGGCTCGTTCGGTCGATTATGCTGAGTTGGGGATTTCATGATCATCTCAAATTGATGTTTGGTCTTTCGGACTTTGCTCGATCGGCTTGAGTCAACCAATGTGCTTCTTTGGCCCTGTGTGCTCCTGTGGCCAGGTAGAGGGTGAATCACAATAATCCGACAGGTAGCTTGCCTCTTGTCAAAAGGTCCATTTGTGGTGTTCATGAATAATATCGTTATAAAACCTTTGGCCTTCTAAAGGCTCTTGGAGACTCTTATGTGGCGGCTGATGATGTCGGGGCGGCAGTTGGGTTGATACCTTCTCTCGACTCGATAAATCTTAGTCTTTGGCTCGAACGGCCTTTGACCTGCTTCAGGTCTCGACCCAAAGGATCTGTACTTGGTTAATTAGGCTTTTGATCTTCCGGTGATGGGACTTTTGTTCTTTCTTCTCTAGGTCATTCCGTGCATACTTTTCTTTCTCTTACTTTGTTAGATTTCTTTGAGATTCGTGTTGACATGTTTCTAATGTACAATCTATTAATTTACTTCCTTTCCAAAATTCTCATAAAAAATTATATATATATATATATATATATATCATTTAATCTTCTACTTACATTGTGTACCATTGTTCTAACTTGTTGATACATCCTACAGTGTGCGTGATGCTTTCTTGCTAATCTGCATCCGTATCTGTGTGTTTTGCCTCTTGCTCATTTTGAAATTTGCCTATTTCATGGACCATTATTTCTTACCCTGGTTAGCATAGACTTCCTTGTTTCCATTATTTTTGTTAGCATGATTACCGGAAATAAATTCATGACATTAATTGACCTGATATGAATCCATGACATTAATTGACCTGATATGAATCGATGGCATTAATTGCCCAGATATGGTGTAATTAACGCCGATTCCATATGCTAATGTCTTGGCTTAATTTCTGCTCCTAATTTACTTGCTTTCCTATTCTAAATCTTGGAATACTTGTATAGATACCACCCTTTTTGTACAATGAAAGACACCAAGAAATAAAAAACTCTTTTCCATTATTAATTTTAATCTATGAGAATGAAAGCTTCTGGGATTGAATTAATGGGGACTCTCATTTCAATCTTTGTTCTCCATTTCCTTCATACATCACGAACTAGCTCATATGTGACTTTTCAAATATGCAGCTACCAGGCCACATCTTCCGTTGGTTCAAACAATTGATAGCTACCAAAATTTTAAAAGCCTCGTCTGTTTTGAATGGAACACTTCAGAAAAACCAAACTGGTCTATAACCTTGAAAGATAAAACATGACCCGTAATTTCTTTGTTCTACCATATGCCATTAGAGCTTCTCTTAGCAACTTGGAAGAAATTGCATGATTTTGGGTGCTTATATTTGTTCTATTGGTAACTACTAATTCCTTATATTATTCCTTTTGTGCAAAATGTCTTGTCTAATCTACTATTCATTTGGATTATTGAGGTGGAATGACCTGCTCTGGAATCTCTTTGGATTGCAAAGCTCTGGAAGCAATTCTGTTCTTGACTTGACAAACCTGTCTCCCCATATAAGGGAGACTTTGGCCCCACGATTGCTGTGAAAGTTATGCGATACCTTTAATGTTATTTAAAGGATGAGCAGAGTGCTCTGATGGGGGGCATAAGACTTAATTTCTCAATATTCAGATGCATAAAAGGCCATGCTGATATGAGTTACTGTATTGTGTTGTTGTAGTATAATTGCAGAGGCTGTCCGTTATTGCTTCTTCCCAAATCTGGAATTGTATTTGAATGTTTTTTAATTTTTTGTAAGGTTAAATTGGTCCAGCAATAATTGTACATATAGAAAAAGCAGAGCTGCTGCTTGCCTCTACATGGCTTGGGGGGCAAAAACAGTATGGAAGGTTTGACCTTTTGAAATTACTGCATCACTTGCTTTCTGTTGTTTAACATAATTGTTAATATGTACTTTTTACCTTTCATTCGTGAAATTTTTAACAATTTACGTTATCTTTTTTGCTCTAGTCGTGAACTTGCTTGAAATATTGCCTGAAGTCCTCTTTGATGCTGATTAATTCAAAGGTAAAAATGATTTAAGCATGTGAGTGTTAGAACATTTTGGATGAAGCCTTCGAAAAAATGAAGTCAGAAATGATAATGGTTTTCAGTTCATTTTGGATTCGTCAGAATAGGATTTATGGAATTTCTGTAAATTTGAGGTAGTTGTTATGTGGGAAATTTTGGATTGTGTTGCATAATTTCGGATTACAGTAGTTTCAATGAAATGTATTTTTCATGTTATCACCATTTAAAACTCCAAAAAACATCTTCATTTTGGGGTTTTTTTTTTTTTGGGGTAAGCATGCACTCAAATCATAATTATGTTAAAAAAAAATCGAAGGATAGCATTCAAGTGGGATATTTTATGTTTTTTTAGTGCTAAGAAAACTTATAAGAATTTTTTTAGCGAGGTTTGATTGAAGAAATTATTTCCGTATCAGTCATCCACCAACTATGCTTGCCCATGCAGGGTTGCAAAAAGATTATAATCTTGTTCTCCAAATCGTACATAAATGGATTGTATGGAAAATATATTTTGTAAATATTGATTAATCTTCATTTTGCTGGTTTGTTAGAGCGGCAGCATATGATTTTTGTATGATTACGGCAACAATTTCCCAATCTTATTCTTTTAGCTTCTCCATCAAAATCACCAACCTTGCAATTATTTTTTTCTCATGCAGAGCCATAAATGACTAGCATTATAAAAGCTATGAAGTTCCTATGATTTAAGTAAGAAGAATAGAATAAGTACTGCCGGTATGATTACTCCACCGAAGTGAATCTTTACCACTGGCATAATCAAGGTTAATGCGGCAGGCTTAGCAGAGAAACTACAGCAGGATTTATGTACATCCATACTAACTCAAGGCAGGTGAGCCTTCTGGAGATTTTAATGTGCATTTTAGATGCAAGATGAATTAGCAAATCCAGCCATGAACATGAGAAAACCAGTAAAGCCGAATGGCAAAATACATAGTAGTAATTTTCAGAATTATAATTAAATTGCAGATGTTGTAAACTCAGTTACTACCTATTACAGATAATCAAATGGAATTATATAGATATGATTCTTTTTTCACTTTCTTAAATTTAAAAGAGTAACCATTACAAAGCTATGACATGATTACAAAACTGGCACTGCTTAATTATTAATACACTATCAATGCATATTTACACTAGTTTATTTGAAACATTACAAAGGGTAGATCATACATAGCTAAAAACCTGTAAAGTTTCCCAAGTATTTCAGAGCATACCTCTATAAACATACTAAGCACATGTCACAGGTACACGTAGAAGCTGTGCAACATGTGCATAAGAAAATTATTAGAGTTCTAAATGACAAGGATGTGCCCTTGACTTGTATAACATTCACTGAACATTTAATACTCATTTGGTTGCTTGAAGTAAGGAAACCCGACCTGACAAATGAGCTTCAACGTTAGATCCATCATTTAATATTACGTAGTGAAAAATCAATATTGATTTTGACTACAATTATAATGATTTTATTTTCATACAAAAAAAGAAATGAAAACAAAATCATTGCTTCCTAAAAGTTTTTTCAGACTACAGGCAACCAAATGAGTCCTCCCTCAAAGAAACTACACTACCACTCGCCAGCAGTCATATCCGGAAACACAGCTTAGGGACAAAACAACTCATTAAGTTATAGCACACATTTCAAATTGCTAGAACTCGTAGATCTTAGCAATTTGCTTTTGTGGGCTTAAAAGTTTTCCAGAAGTAGATTTGCAAGGAAAATTCGTGGTTGGATGAGCTGGTTTAAAATTTTCATCATCAATCTTCTGTACGGGTTTCAGTACGTGCTTTGCTCCTGAAACCAATTCTGTCTCTCCTACTGTGGATTCCTTGTCCAATCTTGAAAAACTAGAGCCCTCTGCCTTTGATAATTCATCGACCTCATGTACGGCTTTCTGAAATTCTAAAGCAGTTGCATAATCGAGTAGTTTGTGATCTCGGCTCAGATCTGTACCCTGTGGCTCCACTGGAATGCCGTAGTCTGCTTGCTTTTCAAAATATGGTATCTTAGCTGAATTCATGAGCAAATCATCCCCTCTGGCTGACCTCTTTTGAAATTTATGAGCATCAACCGGCCTGCTGAAGCCCGTGAAGTTTGAATATGATCCTTCTTTTTCCTTATTTTTGGTGCCATTACTCATTGTGACTTCAGAAACTGAATTATTCGCAGTGACAACTGAAATAAATGAAGATTGGCTGGAATTTGAAGCAAAGGTAATGGTTTTTGCAGGAGAAATGTTATCAAGCGGCAACGGGTTCATAGGCATATTATATGGAGATAGTTGAGGAATTAGATTTGTTCCAGAAAATCTACTTGGTTGGCTTTGTTCAATTGGATCAGAATAAGGGGATTGGTTCCATTTTTTATGCTTTGCATGAAGCAACCATGGAGGCAGTTTTTCTGGAGGCTGTGTGTGTGCTGGTTGAAAGTGATTTTCATGAAAATTATATCGAATCTGTGATTGTGCAAATTGTGGTGTTACAAATGTACGACTTGAAACACCCCGAGTATGATTGCAGTGGGTAGAATTCAAAAGTATGTTCTGCTGACTGTTTTGTTGATAAGATGCTATAGTAGGATAGTATTGATGCCGTGTAGGTACTTGTCCTGAAATTATATTTCCTATGAACTTGTCTGTCTTGTTTAAGAAGGCATTGTGTGTCACTTCCTGACTATCAGCAACTACTTTGAATGTATTGTTCTCAGTTGTTGAGAATCTTGACATATTTTCGCACCCATCATCATCAATATGCAAGTCAAATTGATTTTCCACATGTGCTGTTGCATGATTAAAATTTGATGGAGAATCGTACAGCTTATGTAGGCAACCTTTTGAGCTCCAACATTTCTTTGCAACAAATTCTGGCAGCGTCCGTTGCTTTGAAATGTACTTTTCAGGCATGGAAGAGTGACAATCTCCATTACTAGCACCAACAACTACATTTTGCCCCATCAAGCGAATTGTTGGCTTCACTGCAGGTCCTAACTGACAAGCTAAATTATATTTTCCTGGCAGTTCTATCTTCTTCAAGATATCAAGTGTGGCATCGTCAGTTTTTTCAGCATGAAAAGAAGGCTTTGCTTTGTTTGCATGGGAATGGAGGAATTCATAATTGTTCTTAGAACAAGCGTTGTTTTGAATATTGAGCCATTTGGGTCCAAAAAATTCTGTAAGTGTTCTCTCACTGTTCGGATAGCATTGGTTCTGGCACCAAACCAACTGATCCGTCTGATATGATGCAGCGTCGGGAACATTCTCTTTCATTATTTGTAAATGATCCACATTTATATCAGGCTCAACTTTTTTATTGGCATAGAAGCCATGACTGTTAGCCAAATCCATGTTTTGCTTCGTATAATGCCCAACAAACGTTGTTCCTGGATGTATTTGGATAAGTTCTCCTTGTTTATTATAAGAAAGACTAATTAAATCCTCTCCTGTGCTCTTACTTTTGCTGGTAGACACTGCATTGGACAAGAATGCTGATCCCATAAACTCGTTGCATCCTATAGAATAGCAAATGTTATTGCTCAGCAAATCATTTGGAGAGCAATAGTGCCCAGATTGATTCTTTGGAATATGACAACAACATTTCATGTCAACGTCACAATATTGCCAACACGGCTTCTTATCATTACAAGCTATTAGACAAGGTGTCGGACTATGTGGTCTATAATTCTTCATGGAAGTGAGTATATCTGCTGCATTAGAAGACGAGACAAAGTTTCGCTCAGTAGGTTTAATACTTACAGGAGATATCTTTGGCAGTCCTCGTTGTAGATGAAATTCAGCAAAAGTGCTTGATCCTTTTTTGTGAATAGTTTCCAGATCACCTGAATTGGTGCAGTTGGGTGACAAATTTTGGGTGGAAGAATTAAATTGATCTGAGTCATTACAGGTCTCCATGGTATGGTTTAGATCAATCACTACAGCCAAGGATGCCTTCTCTGTTCTCGAAAAGCTGTTATTGCCAGAGTTTAGTAATTTTTGATGATTAACATTACTAAGTGAATCACTTGACTCATTCTTCTGACATGAAGTTTCATCTGTCCTATAGACAACTTCTGCATTGGTATCTTCCACACTTGAATTCGCCACCTGTTTACCTCCATTAGCTGCTGTGAGTTCATGAACTTTGCTTGAATTTTTCATAACTGATGATTTAGTCAAAACATCTGAGAAAATTTTGCAAAGACTTTTAAATTGCGGCAAGTCAATGTTTGAACAGTTCATGCCATGTCCAAGTATGGCATCCTTTTCAGAAAAGGTTACATTTCTTGTCGTTTTACAACGTTTGATAACCTTGACTGTATTTGAATCATTTATTTTTCTTGTTTCTCTCGCTGAAGAAAGTCTATTTTTGCTTTTGAGAATGCTACGTACAGGAAGTTTCTTTGCTACCTTGTGCTTACTGGATGTCGGGTTTGGTGTTTGCAGGATGTTGTCTTTCTTTTGCAAGATTTTCACTTTCACAGACTCCTTGCTTTCGGGAGCGCAATCAGTTGTCTTTCCATGAGCTTTCTTATTAGTTGAATGTTGAAGCAAGTGGCGCTGACCAGCAGGTATCTTCTTACTTTTGGAAACCTTCTCCTGATGTAGAATGTCATTCATATTTAACTAAATGAATAAATGAACTATCACACTTTTTGCACTTCTATACGATAACAAAAACAGCAGATTTAAATACAATAAATAACGGTGATATACGGCATAATGGCATTATTATTGGATTAAAATTTATTTACGGATGACACTAAAATATAAGAGTATAGTTGAGCCTAAACAACGAAAGAGTGAAAAAGTGATCTAGAGAAAGAAACTCTAAAAATCTTATTAGAATTTTTAAAAAATGTGTTGGATTTACAGCATTTTTCATAGGTTTTTTATGAATTGTACATATTTGGACACCCTATTTATAGATTTTGATCAAGTTCACCACTAATATATATCTGAAGCCTTGAAAATGCTTTATTCTGAAGTGGATAAACCTGGATTTTTGAATGCTGTTCAAATATTTGGTGACATATCTAGTGCCTTACATTGATGCCGACTTGAAAGAATGAATTCCCTTGATGAACCCTCTTCGGCTTGTACGTTAAGAACTTTGTTGAGTTGACTGTCTTTAGGCAACTTCAAATATTCAACGGCGAGTAGTACATGTAATCGGTGATTTGATGAGATGTATGTTTCGGCCACTTGAAGCTTTGATTAGTTATTTAGGCATGATAACTTGTTAAGCTCAGTTTATGCTTGCATTATAATTTGATTAATTTGACCAAAGCAGTTGCAGCTGTGCATTAGTTTTCTGATAGTCTTGTCTTTATATAAGAACCAAAAAAATATATCGGAAGTGAGACTAAATTCTTCAAAAACTTAATTTAAATTTTGCAAGCTCTTTCGTTGTTCAAGCATCTACTCTAAGTACCATAATAATTCATTTGGAAATCATATTAAATACCTTTGCTCTTTATCTCGTGAAATATTACATCCAATGTATTCTTCACAACTCGATTCTCAGAAGGCTAGCAATTCTAAAATGTTAAACCTCGCCTTTTTTTTAGTAACCTAATATATCCTTTATTAATTGCCAATCAATATTTAAAATATGATTTTTTTATTAATATGAAAAAAATATATTTTATTACTTGGCCCAGTTCACTTACCTTAATTCTTCAAAAATGATTGAATTTATCTTCTCCTCAAAATATCTAAACATTGATCTAAGTATTTAATAGGTTTTCCATTACTCTCACGGGCTTTCACCCTCCAATTTTTGACGTCTCACTTGCCAAGTTACTTTTTCTTCTACTGTACAGAGACATCAAGCAAGCATCTCAAAGGTTGTGAAACATATCTACTAGTAAGAATGTATGCTCGAATAATAACCTACAAAGAGGTTTGTGACATGAAGAAGTTCCAAATTTTGAGGAAGATAACGATGATGGTGACAATGGTGATGATGATGATGACTCCTGTAAATTTTGATGTAATTATCTCTTTTTGTAATGCCTCTAGTTTAAGTTATTGTCTTAGTTTGTTGTTTTGAGCTAATTTTACCCCCTATATTAATAAGACAAAAAAAGGATAAAAAAAAGAATGTTGTAGTTACGAGGGTGTGCTAGTAAAAGGGGGTTATCCTCATATCAATGCCAAAATAATTTGTCTCACTTTTATTAATTTATATCAATGAATAAATGATTGCCCATCACCTTTATTATTAACATTGCCTTTTTTTTTTACTTTTCATGAATTTAATATGCCTAATAAGTAATTTATTTATTTATTTAATATTTTATTTGTTCAAGTGCTTATTTTAAGGGCGAGGGTTTGCTATCTAAACTTCTAGTTATGTAATTTTTTTTAATGTATGTTTTTTATCATCAAAATTATGAAGATTGTTGACATCAAAAGCCAATATATTTATGAGATTTTCTTGATCACAAATTACATTGATGAATTAAGTACTGATAATTTCTCAATTCAAGTGTTTGCAAAAACAGATATGCCATCGGATTTATCCACACATATGAAGATTGGTATTTTAGAATAAAAATATGTATTTTATCTTGTATGCATAAGATCTATGGAACATGAAAAATTAAAGGCTTGTAAGGCTAGCAAGCAAGATTAAAAATACTTTTGCTGAAAAATACATCTTGGTTCTTTCACTTATTGCATGAGTAATGATTTTATTTAGTATAAATTGTGCTAAAAGTCTTAAATGGAGTTGGCGCCTAAACAAAGGCGTCGACTACAACAACTTAATATAAAAATTATTGCTTGTTGTCTTGATTATGTATATTTATAACTTTTACTTACTATTACACTATAGTTTTTATTTATTTTGCAATATCAAATTGTGATTTTTAAGTTTTTTTTATTAGTTCTCAAAACCCAATTCACACCCCGTACAAAAAGTTAATGCTGCATTAAGATCATACAGATCATACAGCAATAAGGCAATGCATGAACAATTATTAAAGACAATGATACCAACAATGAATCAACAATAGATCCTAACGAGTTTTAGCACATATAAATATTTTGTATTTAGAATATTGTTCTGTGTATGTCATTAGTCTTAATTTTTGATAGTACGAGTATGTGCATCAATTGAGTGAGTTAAGTGAACAAAAGTACTAGTTAAAATGTATCAAAATTGTGTAGAAGTATATATTTATTACACTAATTAAGTTTTTTATTTACAGGAAATCAATGAGGTGAAAACTAGAAAAAGGGAAAAAGAGAAGAAGAACAATAAAGTGTAGCGTCGTAACACTGGATGATGCTATTTCAGAAAATCGCTAATTTTGGAGCATCGTAATGACAAAAGACTAGCTCCGCAACGCTAAAAGACAAGTGCCGCAATGTTAGACCTACATTGTTTCGATGCTAGTGACGGCAACATTGAAGGAGAAAATTGAGAGCTTGCCAATGCAGTGTCATTTTTCAGCACCACCAGAAAACTTGGCAATTAGCACCGCAGCGACAGCTGGAGAAGAAAAGACATACAAAAAAAAGAAAGTTGCATCATAACGCATTGTTTGGAGCACAGTTGCGCTACCTGAACACTGTCGTAAAGGCAATTTATAATACTACAATGTTATGGCTCGACCGGACAGTTTCAAGCTAGTTTTGGAGCATGATTGGCAGCTGGGGACAGTTTTCTAGAGCATTTTGGGTTGTGCGGTGGTGTAATAATGTGCAAGGAATGGGGAGAGAAGTACTAGACTGTGGAGTAAGAGTGACAATGTGTATGTATAAGTGTGATAGTTTGTTTGTAGAGTGAAGAATTAAGGAGAAATTTTTGGAGAAAGGCTCAAGAGTGGAGGAAAGAGCATATGTAATCAGTGAAATCCTGATAGATTCCTTTTAACTCGTGTATTTTACTTCAACTTGATAAAACAAAAGTTTTTCATTATTTTGATTAATATGTTTTGTAGCTAAATACTCATATTTTTGGTCTTATGAATTTTCTTACCTAATATTCTGCATAATATGAAGTGATAGAATTGATTTGATAAGCATTTTTCATGGTTCTTCATTTTCATTGAGTAATTCTAGTTGCAAGGCATTTATTTTAAGTTTCTTATAATCTATTGATATCAACAAAGGCATACAAGAATGATAAGAAAATTTTGATAAAATTTCAAGTGGACATACATCTATTTGAAACTTGGCAGTCGATTATGAAAATTTGTAAATGCAATCATTTAACTTAATTTCTATAAGCATATAGTGAACTAAGTTTTCATTGTAGACTAGAAATAGAATTTGTTCTGGATTGACAATTGTGCTTCGTAGTAGCTCATGTAAATGCCAAAAAAAAAAAAAAAATTAGGTAAGCCATAAATCCAAACTATATCTCTTCACTTATTAAACCACCATGTTTATAGGAAATAATGTATAATTAATTTATACTGAGTTTAGTGAATAAAGATAAGAGTTAAGTGGTATTACTAATTAACTTATTCACGTAAATTCCTTGTGATCCTTGAGAGAATAATATTTTACTCGTTTGTATTACTTAGAATTACATCTATATTTGTGCATAGTGTAATAGGTGATTAAGTTTATAGCAATGTTTCTAAGAATCATTCGAGTGAATTTCGAATAAAATATTAATCAAATTAATATGCTATTAATTCAACATTTTGTTTGTGATATCTTATTTTTAAACTTGTATTGTAATATGTATGTTCTTGTTCATTAGAATTTTGTTGATTTAAATCATTCTCTACATTATTAAAAATTTTGGGCCTAACACTACAACGCTAACTTGATAAGCACTACAACGCTACTTGATCAATAATGCAACATTATACCTATGATTATTTTTTGTTGTTTAAATTGTTGTGATGTTGCTACTTCTGTTTTTATTATCTAGTTAGCTCTTATGCATTCGTTAACTCTGATTAATGTTTTAATTTGTAGGATAAAAAATATAGAGTTAGTGTTGTCTGGTCTTAAAATTAAAAGAACTCGTAAAAAATACAAAAAAATTTAAAAGCCTCAAAATGAACAACAAAGCATTGAAAATCCACAAAAAAAAAAGTATAATAGGTTAAACCTTTAAGGGTCCATGCCAAACCTTTAGAAGATGGACTAAACCAAAACTATAAACTCATGTAATGCACAATCCAATAATTTTGCACTGAAACATGAAATCATTCAAATGGTCTAAAACTCATAGTTTGAGGTTTTCACTATATAAGACCATAATCTTCACATAGTTAATTTCTTAGAACTATGTACAACTTTCAAGTACAATGGAGTTTTTTGTAAGATCATCAAAAGTAGGTTGTTTTTATTTTTCTTTATAGACAAAGCTAAAATTGGTAAAATTCCTTACCTTAACTTAGGTTTTTTTTATTTTTCCTAAGAGAGAAAGCTAAGATTTGATAAAATTCTTTTGTCCCAATAATTGAATTGATTTATCTGTTAGTATGGATAAGAATAATCCTGACCATGATGGGGGTATTTATGAAGGTAATATTTCTCTTAATAATCATTGACCTACTAACTCAAATAATCCTATTAGACACTCTAAAGTTAATGTGGATCCATATTTACCTTCTAGCTTTTATCTCAATGTTACTCATTCATCATGCCAGATGGCTAAGGAATTGACTAACACTATTGTGGGGAAAAAAATCATAATCTTATTATTTATGATATTCTATTAGAGGAAGCTTAGATTGGTACTTTTTGTTCTGCTTTGTTTCCTAATAATTTTAAGTCTCATGGTTAAGGTGCTAACTTGATTAAGGAGGATGATAGTTTTAAAACTGTTTTGAAATGAGAGAGCACCCACCTAAGGCTGCTAAAGCTTGAGCCTAAATTATTTGTTGTTTTATTTTTTATAATTTCTTTATTATATTGGAATATTAGAGACATTAATTCTCCTATTGTTAGGGATAAAACTAAGAATCTTTGTCGTATGCATAACATCCTTCTTTTAATTATTTCTGAACCTATGATTAGCACAAAAAATCTTACTAGAATCTCAAAAAAACTTAGTTGTGACTTGGCTCTAGCAAATTATAATAACAAGATTTGGATTTGCTAGAAAAGTTGTTTAAAGGCAGACATTCTTGATATTCATAAGCAATTCACTCATACTAAAGTTTCTTATTATTTAACTTATGTAAATTGTACTGTTGTTTATGCCTCTGACACTAGAAAAGGTTGGCCCCCTCTCTGGGAACACTTTATAAACATATCTGATTATGTGTTAGGGCCTTGGTGTGAGGGGGAGATTTTAATAGTGCTTCTTTAGTAGTTGAAAGGTTTGAAGAGGACCCTTCTAATGCTGGAGCTATGAGTTGTTTTAATGAGACTATAGATGTTTCTAATTTATGTGATATTAGTTTTATAGGCTCAGACTTTACTTGGTCTAGTAAAGTAATATGACAAAGAATATACTAATTTTTGTCATGCCCTTGTCTTATGTGAAACATTTGAGTAGACACATTTTGATTATGCTTCATTATCCGTTAAAAATTCTCAATCAAATTTTAATCATTGGTTCATATTTCAAAAAGCGTGGTCTTTCATGGAAACAGTGTCTCTTAACATGAATGCCCCTCTTAACACCAATAATATCAAGGTTATGAATAGAATTTAGCTTAAGTTTAAAAGCATATGAAAATTCTTTCTTAGTTCAACAAACAAAAACTTGAGAACCATTTTTTTAACATTAAATAAGTTAAATCGAATGTTATATCTTTGGAAAGCAGTGTAATAATAACAGAAAATGAGTTAATTTAATAATCTTAATGTTTTTTAAAATTTGGCTAACTTCAAGGTATGAAAGAACTTTACTTGAAATAGAAAGCTACCAGTGGGGTTTTAAAGGAAGGAGACAAAAATACAAAATATTTTCTCTCTCTTGTAGAAAAAGAAAAAGGAAACTAATCACATGCACAAAATTAAACTTAGTAATGTTAATTTTTGGATAGAAGATGAAAGCATCGTTGCTTCTTCTGCTATTGAGCACTTCTCTAATATATTTTGTATAGATGACTCTTTTCTTCTTATACCTTCTCTTCATATAAGGAAAAATACAAAATATGGAACCATCACCCCCCCCCCCAATCAAAAATAAAAATTTCTCTTTGCATTACCTCTGTAAATATGATACCAAAGTTAATCCAAACCACAATAAAAAGGAAATATTATTGTTGAAATTCAAAGGTTACAATGATGACTATTGCAACAAGAAATAAAAGATAACAAACAGAGACAGGCACATGCGAAGGCGAAGGAAAAGAGGGTGGGTGGTGGCTGATCGACATGTAGTGAAGGGGGAAACATGTTTGGAATGTTATGAGAAGTGATTGGATTTATTGGAGTGGGCTGTGACAACTGTTGGAGGGTTGGGACATGATGCTACACTGATAACAAGAGTTAGGGGCGGCTTTCGCAGTGACTGGATGTGCTTGAGGGAGTGACGACAGTAGTGAGATTGACTGGATGGGGTTATAGAGTGTAAGGGGTGGTTGAATAGTAACTTGCAAACATGTGGCTCCAAGTGATGTGAGGGAGTGGACTACTTGGGAAAGTGTTAGTGGTGGATTTGTTGTGGAAAGGAGACTTAGGGGTAAGCTGCTGGAGGAGGAAGTTACAAGAGGGTGAAACACTCGTAATTGAGAAGGGGTGGATTCAAAGAGGGTCTGTTTTGTGGTTATATGGGATGCTAGAATGATTCAACGATTGAGGAGTTGAAAGGTCAGGTCCTGTGTCGGTAGATGGGAAAAGGTGAATAGGCTTGTGTCAGCACTATTTTTGGTGTGAAGTTTCCTGTTGGAAGCTATCAGCCGCTAGAATCGGATTCCCGTCGCCCTCTTCGGAAGGACATTTTAATTTACATATATATATAAGTTTTAGAGAAATAAGAAATCAAAATGACCCCATACTTTTCACATTTTAAATGAAAGAGCATTATACCTCAAACCCTGTATATATCTGGAAGGATAAACACAATAATTGAGGATGAGACCCGATCAAATAAACTAAGAAATATATGACATCTGTTTGGTCTGTGAAACCATTTTATTTGCCGAAAATTTTCCCTATTTAATATGAAGAATTAAATAGGGTTTATTTTAAGCTGGGCTCGGACAGGCTTCCTATAAGAGTAAGCGCTTATAGTTAATTACATCTTAGATAACCAAAGTCACCTAAGAAAACTCTGGATAAAAATAAAAAAAATGTTATCTTCAAAAAGGTCAAAAGGATAGGACTTTTCAACATTATCGGACAAAGATGTGTGAAATGAGAATGACTTAAATTTGGAATATTTTATTGTAGAATCCAAAGGAGGAAGAACTAGGGGATGACATACATCCAGAGGAGAACCTCGGTGGCTTCCCAATCTATCTTATTGTTTGGCTTCAGTTTTGAGGAGAAATTATATGAGTGTTTCATCCTCTCAATTTTTATTTTTTAGGGCTTACATTAGTGTGAAATGATCACACAAATAACCTGAAAAATGTGAGGATTTAGGTCATGAAGAACGACAATTTTAGAACCCTATGACGAGTTAGAGCTTATATTGTACAGCAGAGTTATACAATGGCCTAAAGATGAGTTGAGTATTTATGTTTCACTAGGCATACAACCTTGAAATCATATGGCTTGTTGTTTAATTCTAAGGAAGGATATGTTGTTGTAGTTCCTCTTGTTGTTGAAGATGGTCATGCTGCCTACCATGCTAGTTCCAAGCTCATCGTCGTGGCGAGTTCAAGTTTTCTAGTGTGTCAAGTTATGATGTCAAATCAGATGTCGCTATGGTTGTAGTTCTTTAAATGTTATGGGGTGCATTGAAGTTTATTAGAGCGACACCGGTTAGGATCCTACGGTTCCCTCGTTCGGTACCACTATTTTCTATTGGATTCACTTAGTCTAAATGAATTTACTAAACTCAACTTAATGAGTTCCATACTTTCATTTAGGTCGTGGGAAGCCTCGTTAGCAACCGTAGGTTACCTCCTCCAACGGATTCACGATCATCCTATAGAGACGTCTTAATTTAGTTGCAATTATTATTTTTATGATGTTTGTGAATAAATTTTGAGTTGTCTTATACTTTAAATGTTGTGATGGTAATTTTTATCTTGGTTGATTTTAGTTTTGGTTGACAACTATCCTAGCAGCTTTGGTTTTCATGCAGCGTGACATCGTTGTTCAGCCTGCAGGTTTGTGTTTTTGTGTTCATATGTGTAGGTGAGTAAGTACAGAAACATACTGAAAAGTAAAGTAGGGGGAAAAAATGCAGAAAAGTAAATCACAATCAAAACGTACATGGATGGTCTTCCCGTCATCTTTAACTGAAACTCAAAATGCATGCAAAAGTCTTTATATATTAAAAACATTTTATATAGAGCGGGAAGATAAGGTTCCGGTGATCTACCAAATCCTAAATCATATCTTGGCAAGCCCCTATTAATTCATTTGAGTATGATTTCATTAAGCAAAATATACTAAATTTAGTAGACCTCTGAGGTATCCAGAAGGTTAGGAGGAAGAAGCAGGTTCATGTTTCCCTCTCACCACCTAGTGAAAAGTCTCGAGCTCATTTAAACTTATTATGTTGCTTAATAATTCATCCTGTAAATACCTCTAGTATTCAGTGAACATCGATGTTTCAATTATCCATAAGAGTAAGGTGATTATCATTTGTCATTTAATCTGAGAATTATGTGGGTGAAAACCCTTAAAAGGCGCAAGTTAATGTTATTAAGACACTTAGCCAATTTTAGTTTTGACTTGGGTTTGTAGTGTTTTTTTTAAAGGTGCTCAATTTCTAGTTACATTCACTTTTCTAATCCTTATTTACCCAAATTTGATTTAGCTTAGGTCACTACTAAGCCCTTAAGACCTTGGTGGATACATTAGTAATTTTTGAAAGAAATTGAATTTTAAGTGATAGTAATCCATCATCAAAACATTTGAATGTCATTTGAACACCACGTAGGGTTATTAAATTAGTGAGTTATTAACATCCAAACTCATACTTATAAGTCTAGGATCATTTATTTAATAGACCTCCAAATTTTAATGATTTAAGAAATAGAAAATTTATCCTTTAATTAAGAAAAGTGAAATTGGTCTTTACTAATTAATTTCTTATGTTTCAATCATCTGAACATGTTAATTAAGATTAAAGATTACCCATTTTCCTTTCTTGAATTAAGCCTAAATATTCATCAAGACAAAATTTCCAAAATTATATTTTTGCCCCTAAGGCTCTATCACTTCATAATTCATCAAATTTAATTCATATGACTTTGGAATTTTTATCCTACCTCACTCATGGGTTAATTAAGACATCATAGAAGAAAATGTGATTTTTCAAAATTTAATTTAATTTATATAATATTTACATGTAAAAATAGGATTTTTCAAAAAAAATTCAATAACTTAACTAAAGAAAAGTATAATCCTTTGAAATTTTTACACGAGATATAATTATACTAGAGAACCACTTAGACCAAATTTCATGATTTTTTGAGTTTTATTTGAATTATTAGAATTATTTTAATTTCTCGAGTATTAATTCATTATAAAACATTTTAAATGTGGAAAATTAAGTTTTATATTTTTATTAAATCTCTCCAAAGTTAGGGAACCTACAAACATAAATTTCATATTTTTATAATTTTTTATTTGAATTATTAGAGTTATTTTTAGTGAGAAATTAAGGAAAATCCTTTTTTAGTCTTTAAAAATTATTTTAAGCCTTAAAACTCAATTTCTTCACTTATAAAATTATGAAAAATATTCCAATTGCTCATAAGGGCTTAGGAAACAATTTAGAACATTTTCATGAATTTTATTAATTTTTTGATTTTTATTATTTTTTCATTATTTAAATATTTAAAATATTCTTAAAAAAGAATTTTTTTACTTTAATCAAAATTTTATTTTTATAAAATTTATCTAATCATAGAGAACTCTCAAAAACCAATTTTATAATTTTTTAAGTTATATTTTAATTATTATGATTATTTTAAGTATTAAAATTGTCATTTAACTTAGAAAATTAAATTAGGTTATCAAATAAACTCCAAATATTTTGAAATTTTTATGGAGAGTCCTCTGAACTTTGAATTATAGTGGAGAATTAAAAGCAAGTCATTTAGATGTTCATTTTCCCCAAATTAATTTCCTTTGTATTTTAGGGTTTTATGAAAAATAGGTGTGTTCTTAATGACTTGGCTCATGAAAAAATTTTTCTAGGGTTCTCTAATCATATTGAACCTACCAATAATTTATTGGATTTTGTTAAGCAACATGCTAATTATCATAATTAATTTTTTAAATCTGATGCATAAACTTGAAAAATATATATCTCTGTCTAGGGGTCCTCTCTGACTTTGGAAAAATCAGAAAATATCCCCCATGAAAGAAGAAATAATATGCCAAAATATCAAGCCATGGTGAAATAATTGAATGCATGGAGAATTAAAATACTTAGAACATTATTTATTTAATTAAAAATAAATTATACATCAAATAAACTTCAAACCATTTCCACATTATTCTCCTTTGTTCACTGAGCACTAGAATATTTTTTTTTTATTTTTTTTATTTTTCTACATCGAGATATGGATTTTTGAGGGTAGGGGACATTTTCTGAATTAAATAAATCCTTATTTTCCTACTTAAAGATGTGGCGCCACGACATCATGCGACGATTCCGAAGACTTGCATGGCGCGCTCTGGTTGGAAGTCGCCATCCATGTAGCCGCTGACTTGACCTGCGCTTTATGTATCAAACTCCCATCCAACGTGATCCTAGTCGTCCATCTGATACACACGTCATCCAATGTGTGAACCCATGATCGTTAACCTAAAACCTTAAGATCTCACGCATTTCTCAACCAAACTTGTTCAGGTTTGATCCTATAGACTCGTCTAAGTGAGACGAATATATCCATACAGTAAACATGCCATTAAATTAACCCTAATACCATAGTGACTCAAAATAGGCTCAGGAAGATGGGAGATTCAATACCTTTGCTCTGAGAAGTGAAGCTTCAATCAGAGGTGCTTGATACGTTTGTGGAGGTCTAAGGAGGCTAGGGATGAAGCCTCTTGTTGTGGTGAAATTCCTAGACCAAAATTCAATCAAGATCGAATTTGGGTGTTGATCAAAGTCTAGGGTAGAGGCTCTTTGTGCGGAGGCTTTGATGGGGCTTTGTCTTCTTTCACTGTGGTGAATGAGTGGGCAAGTTTAATTGAGCTTTGGTGCACTATGGAGGTGTGGCCAAACTTGTTCTGTTTTTGGCCAGAATCGAGCTAAAAATTTGAGCTCAGGCGATGGGAATTAGGGCAAGGAGGTGGTTGGTTTGCACTGAGGAGGTCCCAAAGAGGCTATGGGAACAATTGGGCAGGCTTTCCTTGAGAAAATTTCAGCACCGCATTTTTGTCCGTAAAGATGCCATTTTATAGCCATGGCCGGAGAGGGGAGCTTAGGGTCTGGCTTTGAGTACAAAAGCCTGCTGAGGTGGTGGGCCAAGAAGCTCTAAGGATTAATTAGGGTAAGTTGGCCCCTAGGGTTGAGATTGGATTTGATTTAGGGATGGTGGCCCTCAATTTTGAGGTGCTCTGGCTACTAGGCTGACCGGTAGGGCCAGGGGAGGTGGCTAGGATATCAGGTGAGCTAGTGGGAGGGTTAATAACCCTCAATAACAAGTGATGATGGGAGAGATTTTTTGTTAAGGCCCATAAATGGGCATGAATCCCTTAATTTAGTGATCCAATGGTCCATAGCTTACCATGGATGATCTAGTGGTTTTGGCATGATTCATGGAGTGTGTTCAGTGGTTGTGGAATCATAAATTTGGTGGCTTTAGGGCGGCTAGGCTAATTTTAGTGTATGGGTCCAATGTTGGTCCAAATGACCAAAGGTTGGGTTTGGGTTAGGCTAGCCATGACTTTAAGCCCAATTAATTGATCAAAATTGTGTAGATGATTTTAATGAAGGTTTTTGGTGAAGGATTAAAATCATTTTGAGTTCAATTGGGGGTTCAATTTGAAGGATTTTGGAATTTTGGTCAATTTGGGTATGTTGGGCTATACTTGGGTCTGGATCGGTCTAGGCTTGGGCTAATTCCAAATTGATTGTTGAGAATGGTCTATAAGAATATCATGAAGAGTTTTCAACATAAATTGGGTGTCAATTTTGGGGTTAGGGCAATCAATTTGGTGGAATTTGGAGGCATGACCAATTTGGGGGGGAATTTGAGAAAGTTTGGATTTGGGCAAACATTAAATGAAACTAAGGCTTCACCAAGGCCAATTTAAGGTCAACTTTGATGTGTAGGATTGTTATGAAGACTTTAGAATTCAAATTGGGGCAAATTAAGTAGGCTAAGGGGTTCAATTTGGTGGGATTAAGTCATAGGGCCAAAATTGGGGGTTTAACTTAGATCAAAATTGAGCTCAAAGAATGGGTCAATTAGGCTTGGATTTGGTTTAGATTGGTCATATGAAAGGTTAATCTAAGTTTAGAATTGAAATTGAAGAAACTTGGGCTCAAATTGATGGACATTTGAGGTAAATTTGGGGGAATTGGGTCCTTAAGACAATTTGGGGGTTTTGGTCAAAATGGTCAAATTGGCCATATTGGTTCAATTGAAGAATCTAAATTGGTTTTGGAGACATTTGGAGTTATTTTGGAGGTTTTGGGAAAATTTGGGGTGCCAAAGGTATTTTTGTAATTTTGGCCATTTTGGGTTATTTTGGTAAATTTGGAATTTTTTGATAGTTTTGGGTAACTTCGTTATTTTTAAAAGATTTGAAATGATTTTTGAACAAATTTGGGTATTTTGGGTGAATTTAGGGTTTCAAGGGTATTTAGGTAATCTGGGGGGGTGAATTTGGGGTTTCAAGGGTTTCAAGGCCAAGGTTAATATTTTGGTAGAGTTGGGGTACCAACCACCATATATGAGCTATGGACCAATGGAAACCCCATTTGGGTCCTCTAAGCACTGGTCTTAGCTAAACCCTAGCCTAGGGCTCGTGGGTTTAAGGGACCATCTACATGAGTCTCCCGAAAGATCAAGGGACCAAAGTCAAGAAATTTTGGGATTAGGGTTGTGAGTGATTATGAGTGAAAGTGAGTAAAAGTGAGTGTCTTAGCTCCAGACCAGCACCCAAGGCCAACCTTAAGGTCAGGCAGTCCTAGGGAGACTCTCCTTGAGCTCTCTTATAATGACCCCACCTACTAAGTGCTAGAGGTTAGGACCAATATGTGACACTTCAAGTTGAGCAAAGAAGAGGGTAGAATTTCTAATGGTGAGGGTTCCTTTTCTAGTTTTTTAGGAATAATCAACAGGAAAGTCCTATGGCTAGACCCTAGGTTAATAAAGAGGGAAAACTAAACCTCAATAAAAAGCGAGGTCAACAACTTGCACCTAGGATCATGAGAGATATGTGGATGACAGTTGGAATTAAGAGGAAAGGGATTGTGGAGAGTGGCAGCGAGCAGACGGCTTGAAAAGGAAAGATGAATTTCCTCGTTGGACTAATTTGCAGTTGAAGCACCATTAAAATTCTTAGAGAAGATCTCCACCTCATGTGAGTTATAGTGTGAGAACCTTCTCTTCTTTGGATATAACCATAAAAGGGAAAATAACCACTGACAACAAGCTGGATAGAATTCTGAAATCAGAAAGCCAAAAATTAAACCCTATGATAACAATACATGCTTAAATAGAGGATGGATTTGNCATGTAAAAATAGGATTTTTCAAAGAAAATTCAATAACTTAACTAAAAAAAAGTATAATCCCTTAAAATTTTTACTGGAGATATAATTATTCTAGAGAACCACTTAGACCAAATTTCATGATTTTTTGAGTTTTATTTGAATTAATAGAATTATTTTAATTTCTAGAGTATTAATTCATTATAAAACATTTTAAATCTGGAAAATTAAGTTTTATATTTTTATTAAATCTCTCCAAGGTTAGGAAACCCACAGAAATAAATTTCATATTTTTATGATTTTTTATTTGAATTATTAAAGTTATTTTTAGTGAGAAATTAAGGAAAATCCTTTTTTAGCCTTTAAAAATTATTTTAAGCTTTAAAATTCAATATCTTCACTTATAAAATTAGGAAAAATATTCCAATTGCTCCTAAGGGCTTAGGAAATAATTTAGAACATTTCCATGAATTTTATTATTTTTTCATTATTTAAATATTTAAAATATTCTTAAAAAAGAATTTTTTTTTACTTTAATCACAATTTTATTTTTAGAAAATTTATCTAATCATAGAGAACTCTCAAAAACCAATTTTATAATTTTTTAAGTTATATTTTAATTATTATGATTATTTTAAATATTAAAATTGTCATTTAACTTAGAAAATCAAATTAGGTTATCAAATAAACTCCAAATGTTTTGAAATTTTTATGGAGAGTCCTCTGAACTTTGAATTATAATGGAGAATTAAAAGGAAGTCATTTAGATGTTCATTTTTCCCAAATTAATTTCCTTTGTATTTTAGGGAAAATTAGGTGTGTTCTTAATGACTTGGCTCATGAAAATTTTTTTCTAGGGTTCTCTAATCATATTGAACCTACCAATAATTTATTGGATTTTTTTAAGCAACATGCTAATTATAATAATTAATTTTCCAAATCAGATGCATAAACTTGAAAAATATATATCTCTGTCTAGGGGTCCTCTCTGACTTTGGAAAAATCAGAAAATATCCCCCATGAAAGAAGAAATAAATGTCAAAATATCAAGTCATGGTGAAATAATTGAATGCATGGAGAATTAAAATACTTAGAACATTATTTATTTAATTAAAAATAAAATATACATCAAATAAACTTCAAACCATTTCCACATTATTCTCCTCTGTTCAGTGAGCACTAGTATATTTTTATTTTTATTTTTTTATTTTTCTACATCGAGATATGGATTTTTGAGGGTAGGGGACATTTTCTGAATTAAATAAATCCTTATTTTCCTACTTAAAGATGTGGCGCCACGACATCATGCGACGATTCCGAAGACTTGCATGGCGCGCTCTGGTTGGAAGCCGCCATCCATGTAGCCGCTGACTCGACCCGCGCTTTATGTATCAAGCTCTCGTCCAACGTGATCCTAGATGTCCGTATGATACACGCGCCATCCAATGTGTGAACCCATGACCGTTAATCTAATACCTTAAGATCTCACTCATTTCTCAACCAAACTTGTTCAGGTTTGATCCTATAGACTCGTCTAAGTGAGACGAATATATCCATACAGTAAACATGCCATTAAATTAACCCTAATACCATAGTGAGTCAAAATAGGCTCAGGAAGAGGGGGGATTCAATACCTTTGCTCAGAGAAGTAAAGCTTCAATCAGAGGTGCTCGATACGTTTGTGGAGGTCTAAGGAGGCTAGGGATGAAGCCTCTTATTGTGGTGAAATGCCTAGACCCAAATTCAATCAAGATCTAATTTGGGTGTTGTTCAAATTCTAGGGTAGAGGCTCTCTGTGAGGGGGCTTTTATGGGGCTTTGTCTTCTTTCACTGTGGTGAAGGTGTGGGCAAGTTTAATTGAGCTTTGGTGCACTGTGGAGGTGTGGCCAAACTTGTTCTGTTTTTTACCAGAATCGAGCTAAAAAATTGAGCTCAGGCGATGGGAATTAGGGCAAGGAGGTGGTTGGTTTGCACTGAGGAGGTCCCAAAGAGGCTATGGGAACAATTGGGCAGGCTTTCCTTGAGAAAATTTCAGCACCGCATTTTTGTCCGTAAAGATGCCATTTTATAGCCATGGCCGGAGAGGGGAGCTTAGGGTCTGGCTTTGAGTACAAAAGCCTGCTGAGGTGGTGGGCCAAGAAGCTCTAAGGATTAATTAGGGTAAGTTGGCCCCTAGGGTTGAGATTGGATTTGATTTAGGGATGGTGGCCCTCAATTTTGAGGTGCTCTGGCTACTAGGCTGACCGGTAGGGCCAGGGGAGGTGGCTAGGATATCAGGTGAGCTAGTGGGAGGGTTAATAACCCTCAATAACAAGTGATGATGGGAGAGATTTTTTGTTAAGGCCCATAAATGGGCATGAATCCCTTAATTTAGTGATCCAATGGTCCATAGCTTACCATGGATGATCTAGTGGTTTTAGCATGATTCATGGAGTGTGTTCAGTGGTTGTAGAATCATAAATTTGGTGGCTTTAGGGCGGCTAGGCTAATTTTAGTGTATGGGTCCAATGTTGGTCCAAATGACCAAAGGTTGGGTTTGGGTTAGGCTAGCCATGACTTTAAGCCCAATTAATTGATCAAAACTGTGTAGATGATTTTAATGAAGGTTTTTGGTGAAGGATTAAAATCATTTTGAGTTCAATTGGGGGTTCAATTTGAAGGATTTTGGAATTTTGGTCAATTTGGGTATGTTGGGCTATACTTGGGTCTGGATCGGTCTAGGCTTGGGCTAATTCCAAATTGATTGTTGAGAATGGTCTATAAGAATATCATGAAGAGTTTTCAACATAAATTGGGTGTCAATTTTGGGGTTAGGGCAATCAATTTGGTGGAATTTGGAGGCATGACCAATTTGGGGGGGAATTTGAGAAAGTTTGGATTTGGGCAAACATTAAATGAAACTAAGGCTTCACCAAGGCCAATTTAAGGTCAACTTTGATGTGTAGGATTGTTATGAAGAGTTTAGAATTCAAATTGGGGCAAATTAAGTAGGCTAAGGGGTTCAATTTGGTGGGATTAAGTCATAGGGCCAAAATTGGGGGTTTAACTTAGATCAAAATTGAGCTCAAAGAATGGGCCAATTAGGCTTGGATTTGGTTTAGATTGGTCATATGAAAGGTTAATCTAAGTTTAGAATTGAAATTGAAGAAACTTGGGCTCAAATTGATGGACATTTGAGGTAAATTTGGGGGAATTGGGTCCTTAAGACAATTTGGGGGTTTTGGTCAAAATGGTCAAATTGGCCATATTGGTTCAATTGAAGAATCTAAATTGGTTTTGGAGACATTTGGAGTTATTTTGGAGGTTTTGGGAAAATTTGGGGTGCCAAAGGTATTTTTGTAATTTTGGCCATTTTGGGTTATTTTGGTAAATTTGGAATTTTTTGATAGTTTTGGGTAACTTCGTTATTTTTAAAAGATTTGAAATGATTTTTGAACAAATTTGGGTATTTTGGGTGAATTTGGGGTTTCAAGGGCATTTAGGTAATCTGGGGGGGGTGAATTTTGGGTTTCAAGGGTTTCAAGGCCAAGGTTAATATTTTGGTAGGGTTGGGGTACCAACCACCATATATGAGCTATGGACCAATGGAAACCCCATTTGGGTCCTCTAAGCACTGGTCTTAGCTAAACCCTAGCCTAGGGCTCGTGGGTTTAAGGGACCATCTACATGAGTCTCCCGAAAGATCAAGGGACCAAAGTCAAGAAATTTTGGGATTAGGGTTGTGAGTGATTATGAGTGAAAGTGAGTAAAAGTGAGTGTCTTAGCTCCAGACCAGCACCCAAGGCCAACCTTAAGGTCAGGCAGTCCTAGGGAGACTCTCCTTGAGCTCTCTTATAATGACCCCACCTACTAAGTGCTAGAGGTTAGGACCAATATGTGACACTTCAAGTTGAGCAAAGAAGAGGGTAGAATTTCTAATGGTGAGGGTTCCTTTTCTAGTTTTTTAGGAATAATCAACAGGAAAGTCCTATGGCTAGACCCTAGGTTAATAAAGAGGGAAAACTAAACCTCAATAAAAAGCGAGGTCAACAGCTTGCACCTAGGATCATGAGAGATATGTGGATGATAGTTGGAATTAAGAGGAAAGGGATTGTGGAGAGTGGCAGCGAGCAGACAGTTTGAAAAGGAAAGATGAATTTCCTCGTTGGACTAATTTGCAGTTGAAGCACCATTAAAATTCTTAGAGAAGATCTCCACCTCATGTGAGTTATAGTGTGAGAACCTTCTCTTCTTTGGATATAACCATAAAAGGGAAAATAACCACTGACAACAAGCTGGATAGAATTCTGAAATCAGAAAGCCAAAAATTAAACCCTATGATAGCAATACATGCTTAAATAGAGGATGGATTTGTGTGAAATGAACATAGAAAGGAGGAATAATTCCTACCCAATGAAAAGATGGGGAATAGGTCGGTCTAGCCTCCTACTAGACTGAACCTTCTCTTGTTGAACATGTAGGGTCTGATTCAAACCTCAACCCATGCATTAGTCTCCCACAGTTGGAAAAGATTTAACCTCATTTGCCGAAGCTTTTTGTCTCCTTCTAGTAGTCAGGTTGGTCATGTTATAAGCTCTTGGTAAGTCAATTCTGTAGGCAACATCATTTCAAACAACATCTTGATAGATTATGAATTTGTCCAATTTTTGCACAATCTGAGTCGGAGGTACATAATGAAGTAAGTTATCCATAGCTAAAATTTAAACAACTTATTATATAATACACTTCTCTCACTCCACACACTCAGCTGGATGTGTCTATTAAACAAGGCTGTCAAGGGGTGAACTATTGAATGACATTTAAAGTAGGTTGGGCCACCCTGACGTGTAGTCACTCATGAGAGGTGTTTTTTTCTTCTCGGGATGGGCCTAGATCTCATCGTAGAATATTCTTTATCCCAAAGATCCTAGGGTGATTCCCACCGCTATGGCTCATTCAACCTGTCTGACCTCTGTCAGAAGGTACAACGTTGAACTTATTCTAATCTCTAAATGACTCATAATTGTCTTTGAGAAGTAACTCAATATCCTCTCATCTTTATATAGTTGGATCTCCTTTTGTAGAGGTAAATCATGAGGCATGCTATATATCTGAAATGCCTGAAATCATTTTATCTAAAATTAACATGTGTATAGTATCAACTTATTAAGCTCATAACCCTTTTGGACATCCACAGCCAATCCTGCTAATGTTCCTCTCAACGCTTGCCCAATGGTAGCTTGAGTCACCACAACCTCATACTCAGTATGAACATGCCTTACATTAAAGTGCTTCCTTCTAAAAAATTTATTACCACCTCAACGGTAATCTTTCTCCTAAAGTCAACTATAATTGATAATGTCTCTTCCTCATTGGCTACAAGTTGAGAATCCTATCTAAAGTCTTCATCTTCTTTCGGATCAATTGTGTGCGCCAAATTTTTCAACAACACCCTATTTAGTGAAATAGATCACCCCTAGTTATGTAGTCTAATTCAATATGCGCAAATCTATGACACTTGTAACACTTCATAGTTATGACAGATTTAGGGATGCATATTCGTTCTACCTATTATCCATTTTGAACCTGCTCTTCCTCTAATGGGTTCATTTTAAGTGTGCTCCTTGGTGTATTCTAATTTTAAGATTATGAGGTTGAACTCTATCTGTAATATGTGAGGGTCGCTCGTTGATATGGTCTCTTCACTATAGAAGCTAAAGTCTGCACCCTCTATCTATAGTAAGCTTGTAGGAACTGGCGTTGTGTCTCCTACTTTATCTTCAGATTCTCTTAATCTCTCCTTTGCCGCTCCCAATCATGATTGAGGATAACCTCCCATTAAATTTCATCCTCAATTACCACAATCCTCCGCTGAAGTTAGCGGATCTCTTGCTACATCTCCTCCCGGGTAAGCTCGGGCATGTATCTCCTTAATGGCATGCCTAAGTTTTAAAATTTGAAAGAGGGTATAAAAATTGTTTTAAGGTTACTGATTTTAAAAATTAGTGAGTGGAAATTATGGTTCGGGATATGTGATAGTAGAAAGAGTATTTGGTGGTAGGAAAGAAAATTTATTGGTTATGACAAATGTTAGGAAATCATAGAATAAGACTAACGTAAGTTTAGCTCTGACACCAAATGATACAAATCACAGAAAAATTATCAATATTATTGCTGAAATTTAAATGTTACAACAATATTGACTCTTGTAATAAGAAATAAAAGATAACAAATATAGATAGACACCCTAGGGCAAAGACGAAGAGGGTAAGTGATCCCTACGAAATATAGTTGTGTAAACATTATATAGTTGACTCCACAATGCAACGGTGCTAAAAGATTGATGCAATATTTTATGAATTAGAAATTTAATCAATTAATGTTGGGATTCTACGCAAGTATACATATTGTTATCAAGTAATAACAGACTTTCTATTTATGCCTAAAAAATCAATACCACGGGGAAGGTTTAAATTTGAAATGATAAATTTACAAAGAATTCAAAGAAAGTCAAAAATGAAATTACTGTCACTGATTTTGAATGTAGAGATATTATCAGAACTAAATTATTTAACTAATAACAAAACTGAAATACAAAGTTTAAATAGTTACTACTAAACTATTAAACTATGTTTATGTGATGAATATTACTTATGTGAAAAAGCATCTTTCCCACTACAATGAGGCTTTGGTAAAATGAGATGAGATAAATGGTTTAAAAATGTATTGTGCCAAATAGGTGCAGTTTTAATTCTCTATCCTGATACAATCTTATAGAAAATCATTGGCTAATCCTAAGTCTAGTCCCTAAATCCATGGCTAGGTTAGGAAGATACTGGCTCCCACTCCAGAGCTCCCACTTCCCTTCACCTGAAGGCTAACTCTCGCTTTAGTTTTTAAAAACTAAGACTGAATTGGGGATTTTAGTCTTTTCCCCTAAAGATTCTCTAATTTTACACCCAACAAAGTATATTTCCCTATTTATTTGCACTTAATTCCATGAACGAAATTTTCCTTCATGGAATCAAATGTGATCCTCACTCTGTTGTAGAAATCATACTTCATTTCCCGGATTATATGTTTTACAACATATTTTAATAATTCAATTGACCATATTGAAGAGTAAACTAGGTTCGGAGTTGAAAAATCATCACAATTTATTTTATATTTTAATATTGACACATACATATTATCTCTTCATTTCACCATATCTCAGAGTAGGGAGAAAGATAAAGTAAACTACTCAGACTTCACGAAAGATACAACAAAACACAAATTTCATATATAAAAGAAAGTTCATACAAGTCTAATAAACAAACAACACTTATCTGAAACTCTTTCTCAAAGAAAATCCCTTGTAGCCTCTTCTACGACATGTAGGAAGAAGAAATCTCTCACTTTTCTCCTTCTTCAACACTCTTAGAGAAGAGTTCACACTTAATCTCAACACAAAACTCTAAATTATGAAAAAAATGGACTCTAAATGGTTTTGGAATGAAAAATGGAAGAATGTGTGATGCGTGGAAGGTTGAATTGGGGCGATGAGATGTCAGGAATAGTCACTTTTCTGATTAATTTCGGCCCCAAATAAAGCCTAGAGTCGGTTCTCCGATAGGTGTTTCCAATAACTCTTCAAAAAGTGTCCAAATTCATTGAATCATCTAAAAACAGGGGATGAACCGACATTGGCGTCGTCGACGCCAATGTTCTGCAATTTAATTTGCTGCTCTCTGTCAAACGGCGCCGTCGGCACTGAACAAAATTTCAACTTCTTCATTTTTGCTCCAAATTTCATCCTTTTTGCTTCTTTTTTGCTTCAAGTCCTAAAATTCAACAATCTACAATAAAATAAAAAATACCTTCCTTTAAAGTGCAATATCACCAAAAATGAGTATACAATATGGGTCTAAAAATGCATATATTTTTTGTGTATTAAAATACTGCAAACTTACATGTTGTTTCTCCTCAAGTAACTCCTCTACTATATAAAAATATGACTTATGGTAAAGAATTTAACTTCTAGATTTCCATATCTTAGTCCACTAAATACAATAGCATAACTTAAGAAAAATTTAAAACAACTCGAGTTAATACTAAAGGTATAAGAATATTTAGCAATTAAGTCTAAGATTTCTGATTCTCTATTCCTTTCAAGAAAAAATACAAATTGTCATATTAAAGTCACTTAAAGTATTCATAAGAAAAAGAACTTCATAAAACTTTACTAGTAAATAAAATAATACTTAAATAAAAGTTTAGAAAATGTAGCAAGCCTTCTTTTTTAAATTGATTCAAGTGAAGCCAATTTTTAATTAGACATCTCCTCAAGCTTCTCTCCATTTCTTTTTATTTATTTATTTATATATATGTGAGGATTACTATATCTGGATAGTCTTTAATGATTTTGAAATTCACTATACTCTTCTTAAAGTCAAAAACTTGTCACATTTCTTCACTTAACAAATTTATATTAGCTTAAAGATTTCATAAAATTTAATTCTTTTATTCTTACATGAAACTTTAAGATTTTTAATATTTCAAAAATACAATTTTCTTTACTTAAAATAGAAAAAAAAAAGTCTTTTTCTTTTATACCAAATATCTTAATCTCTAAAATTAACATTTACTATTGAAATTTTTACTTAAGTTTACTTTATATTTGGAAACATAAATATAGTTATCTAAAGTTAACCCCTAATACCAATGATCATGTTAAATTTAAAATTTTTGAAAATATAGCAAAGTGAGGACAAATAAAATTAAGTTTCTTTTTTTAAAAAGGAATTTTTCTTTCCCCCCAAAACATAAATTTTTAAAAGATTTAGCATGAAGAACTAAAAAATAAAGGGTGAAAGAAAACATTAAATACATAAAGAAAATACATACCTGTTGAAGGTTCTGATTTTGAAACTTTAATTCTGAAATACTGCAGGTGCTAATATAAAAAACTACAAGACTTAAAATATTAAATTGTGCATAATACATATAAAATCTATTGAGAAAGAGTTAATTACAATAAATTTAATAAAATATAAAAACTAACAACAGAATTAAACTGAATTCCAGAAATGAAAACAATTTTACAAACTACAGTTCACAACTTAACATAACAACAAAATAGAGTCTCACAATCTAACAAACAGTCTCAACAATATAACAAAAACAACATAAACTAAAAAAAAATCACCAATCATCATCATCTTCTTCTTCATCTACATCCAAATTTTGTCGTTGATATGAAGTAAAAATAAAGTGAGTAGGAAACTGAACTGAATGATCACCCTTCATGTACTCACCAACGCATCATCATAAGCGGCATTATATTCGAACTTTTGCCATATCAAATCATCAATGTGAGCATTTATGGTATCCATGTTTTGCAATCTTTGATCCATTTTTAAGATATCTCCCTGTTGGATCATCATCTAGTCTAAAAGTTCTTGGTTAGTAGGGTCATTAGAAGTAGAGGTCCTCGAAGTAGAAGGAATATCTCTGGTCTTACTTCCAGATCTCCAATCAACATGAGATTCATATGTCTTTATATTGGCAGACCCAATCGATTTTAGAGGCTCAATCCTCTCTTCCACAAGTCTATAATCAACTCCTGCCTATTCACAAAGTGTAAAAATAAGTGCAGGGTGTGTCAAACCACCAGTGGTCTCTCCCAAAGCAATAGAACTAGTGTTCATATAGATAATAGAGCCTACATTTATCCTCATCACCTGCTGAATATAGAATTTAAAGATGGCTCTATACTTGGTCACCTCACTATTTGTCGGAATCATTCTTCCAGAAATAAAGTAGTGTCATGCCTTAGATACTACATTAAGCATATAAAGAGGAAAGTTTACCTTAACACCATTTTTGATTTTCCAGGTCCCTCTTCCATCAGTAAGAAAAAAAATAACCTCATCTAAGGCCTCATTTGTAGTAGAAAATGATTTATACTGGCAACTGTAAACATCTTCCCACTGATAAAACTCATTAATTTTTCTTGGAGAGAACTCCACCTTTCTGCCACGAACAAAGACAAAGTCGTCATAAGCTTCAATAAAGTTGACATAGAATTCCATCACTACACCAATAATCGCATCGGCAATAAAATAATATAAATTTTCCCACTGTCGAGCATTGATTAATCGCTCGACTTCTCCACCCGGATTTTTAAAACCACGATCTAGAATTACTTTTTATGCTCAAGTTGACTATTGAATCGAGTACTAGCCCTGAAGCTAACAAATTTTTGTTCATCATAATCTACTTTTCTTTTTTCCTTTGCTCACTCTTGTTGTCATGGGAAATCTAGAGAAAATTTGAAAAATTTTGAATAAATTCAAAAAATTCCAAAAATCACAAAGTAAACGCAATATACTTAAATCTACTAAGTAAGAGTTCTTCACCAAAGGATTTTCTCAAAATCTCTCAAAAAAAATTTCAAAATTTTTGGATCTCGGCAATATGAGATAAATCATTAGTGAAAATCAAAATTTTGTAGTTCAAAGTGTAGCTCTTACCTAGAGAAGATGAAATCCAAAGTTCCTTTGCCTTAAAATTGCCTCAAATCCAAGCAAATCCGAGCCCTAGGTGCAAAAATCGGAGGTTGAAGGAGACTCAAAGGGTAAAAATGGTGGTTTATGGTGAAAATCACGACTTTTAAAGGGTTAAAGGCTGTTCTTGGGTCGAGGGCGCCATCGGCGCTGCAGGCCAAAAATTTCATTTTTTGATTTTTTTCAATTTTCAATTTCCTTTCAATTTTCTCAAAAGTCTTTTTAGTATTTTTAAACACAAATTTTTATATAACAATAATTCACAAATAAAAATTTTCACAAATAATCATTTTCACAAATAACAACAAACTAACTTTTATATATGAAAATACACTTTTATAAACACATTTTTCTAATCACACGTTTGCACATATTAAGCAAACTAAATTATAAATCAGCGTCTAAATCAAGCCACAACACTAAACACTGACACAAAACTATACACACAATCAAAGTTTAGAATTCTAAAGCAAAGCAAACTAAATCAAATCCACACAATCACATTAAGTACATAAGTATTTTAAACTAGTATAGAGAGTCCAAATTCTTCAATTATTCTGCCTCATCATCAGTACTTTCTCCTCCTCTAATATCTCTCATAGATTGGTAATGAACGTACAAATTGCAAAAGGGTCGGTACGTGAATTGATCAGTCAAATTTTCTTCAATCCATCCTTTTTCCTTAAACATCCGCACTAATCCTGCTTCAAATGTTCCAGTATGATCAAAATTCTCTTTCATCATCCAATCTAAGTGATCAAAAAGGTACTTAAGATCTCGTATTGCATTCGTAATACTCTGAAGTTCTCTTTCACATTTCTTCAATTTCTTTTCTACAACAAGTGAACTTCTAACTGTTGGTGGCATCAATGGAGTTGAAGCATGTGATGAGTGATCTAAGATAGTATCTAATGCTTCATTGCCATTCCCAACATAATTATCATCAATAGAAATCATGGGCTCCCAAGGTGATAAAACTTTTTCCCAACTTTCATATGAAACTTGAGATTGACTACAAAGTAGGAAAATTGTGAAAGGATGTCTAAGTCCATAAATTGGCCCATTCATAATAATACCCATAATAGATTTAAATATGATATATCCTATATCAATGTGATTTTCCATCTGAATGCAATAATTCAAAATAGCACTTTCTTTGGTGACTCTACTAATCTTCTTGGTAGGGATTAATTTTGTAGAATTGAAGAAATGTCACTGCTTTGATATTGGATTAAGCAATAAAGCAGAGAAACTAACATATCCTTCATCTCACATTTCCCAAATATCACTTTCATCTATCAAAAAATTATAGACATCTTGCATCCTATCTCTGGTAGGGATAAAATTTGTATAATGATAGATTAGAAACCTTTCTATCATATACAACTCGTTGATTCACACAGGGGTAAATGGTACAGCCTTACCTCATACGAAGACAACTCCTTGAGTAATTCCATGTAAGTTGGCATAGAATTCCTTCACTACTGGTACAACAACTGCAGCGGTAGTGTAGCACAGAATTTCCCATCATCTTTGTACAATGATTTTATCAATCAGAGAACTTGGATTAATCAATCTATGATTGACAAAACCTCTCTCTTTGATAAGCCTCTTCTTTGTAATAACTATATCTTATAATCTTTGCGAATCAAAATTGATAAACTTTCCTCTATTGAAAACTCCATACTTGGAAGTATTTTTGGAATTGGAGGCCATGGAATTCAAAAATAAGAAGTTTCTGGTCATCCAAGACAGTTTTTAGGACTTTAAAAACACTTCTCGGTAGTTATTATGGAGTGAAATCTTACCAAAGTCAACCAAAATTCATCCTAAACTGTCAAACTGCTATCTACGCAGTCGGCACTCCCGATGGCACTGTCGGCGCTTTGGTCTGTCTGCGGGCGTCGTTGGCGCCAGAGGCCAAATTGCATCTTTTCATTTTTTTTCAATCAATTCGATTCCAAATTTTTCTCTAATATCAATATTTGTCTTAATTTATAATAAATAGAATTTTGTAGGATTATTATCTATTAATATATAAACACTTATCAAACAAAATAGGAATACATAATATATAAACACTTATCAAACCTCTCATAAAGCGTTTGGTTTAACGTCATCAGCCCGACATACCATTTGATTAGTTGGGTTGACTTAACATTAAAACTTCTATAAATTGTGGTATGTGCCCTTTATAATAATGTTTCAATTGATGTCCATTAATTTNCCAAGCAAATGCGAGCCCTAGGTGCAAAAATCGGAGGTTGAAGGAGACTCAAAGGGTAAAAATGGTGGTTTTTTGTGAAAATCGCGACTTTTAAAGGGTTAAAGGCTGCTCTTGGGCTGAGGACGCCATCGGCGCTGCAGGCCAAGAATTTCATTTTTTTTATTTTTTTCAATTTTCAATTTTCTCCAAAGTCTTTTTAGTATTTTTAAACACAAATTTTTATCTAACAATAATTCACAAACAAAAATTTTCACAAACAATCATTCTCACAAATAACAACAAACTAACTTTTATATATGAAAATACACTTTTATAAACACATTTTTCTAATCACACATTTGCACATATTAAGCAAACTAAATTATAAATCAGCATCTAAATCAAGCCACAACACTAAACACTGACACAAAACTATACACACAATCAAAGTTTAGAATTCTAAAGCAAAGCAAACTAAATCAAATCCACACAATCACATTAAGTACATAAGTATTTTAAACTAGTAGAGAGAGTCCAAAGTCTTCAATTATTCTGCCTCATCATCAGTGTTTTCTCCTCCTCTAATATCTCCCATAGACTGGTAATGAACGTACAAATTGCAGAAGGGTCGGTACGTGAATTGATCAGTCAAATTTTCTTCGATCCATCCTTTTTCTTTAAACATCCGCACTAATCTTGCTTTAAATGTTCCAGTATTATCAAAATTCTCTTTCATCATCCAATCTAGGTGATCAAAAAGGTACTTAAGATCTCTTATTGCATTCGTAATACTCTGAAGTTCTCTTTCACATTTCTTCAATTTCTTTTCTACAACAAGTGAACTTCTAACTGTTGGTGGCATCAATGGAGTTGAAGCATGTGATGAGTGATCTAAGATAGTATCTAATGCTTCATTCCCATTCCCAACATAATTATCATCAATAGAAATCATGGGCTCCCAAGGTAATAAAACTTTTTCCCAACTTTCATATGGAACTTGAGATTGACTGCAAAGTAGGAAAATTGTGAAAGGATGCCTAAGTCCATAAATTGGCTCATTCATAATAATACCCATAATAGATTTAAATATGATAGATCATATATCAATGTGATTTTCCATCTGAATGAAATAATTCAAAATAGCACTTTCTTTGGTGACTCTACTAATCTTCATGGTAGGGATTAATTTTGTAGAAATGAAGAAATGTCACTCCTTTGATATTGTATTAAGCAATAAAGCAGAGAAACTAACATATCCTTCATCTCACATTTCCCAAATATCACTTTCATCTGTCAAAAAATTATAGACATCTTGCATCATATCTCTGGTAGGGATAAAATTTGTATAATGACAGATTAGAACACTTTCTATCATATACAACTCATTGATTATCACAGGGGTAAATGGTACAGCCTTACCTCGTACGAAGACAACTCCTTGGGTAATTCCATGTAAGTTGACATAGAATTCCTTCACTACTGGTACAACAACTGCAGCGGTAGTGTAGCACAGAACTTCCCATCATCTTTGTACAATAATTTTATCAATCAGAGAACTTGGATTAATCAATCTATGATTGACAAAACCTCTCTCTTTGATAAGCCTCTTATTTGTAATAACTGTCTTATAATCTTTACGCATCAAAATTGATAAACTTTCTTCTATTGAAAACTCTATACCTGGAAGTATTTCTGGAATTGGAGGCCATGGAATTCAAAAATAGGAAGTTTCTGGTCATCCAAGGCAGTTTTTAGGACTTTAAAAACACTTCTCGGTAGTTATTATGGAGTGAAATATTGCCAAAGTCAACCAAAATTCATCATAAATTGTCAAACTGCTATCTACGCCGTCGGCGCTCCCGATGGCACTATCGGCGCTTTGGTCTGTCTGCGGGCGTTGTCGGCGCCAGAGGCAAAATTGCGTTTTTTCATATTTTTTTTTCAATCAATTCGATTCCAAATTTTTCTCTAATACCAATATTTGTCTTAATTTATAATAAATATAATTTTGTAGTATTATTATCTATTAATATATAAACACTTATCAAACAAAATAGGAATACATAATATATAAACACTTATCAAACCTCTCATAAAGCGTTTGGTTTAACGTCATCAGCCCGATATACCATTTGATTAGTTGGGTTGACTTAACATTAAAACATCTTTAAATTGTGGTATGTACCCTTTATAATAATGTTTCAATCGATGTCCATTAACTTTAAATATCTTTCCAATATTAGGATCATTAATAACAACAGTTCCATAATGATAGACTTTAATCACTTTAAATGGTCTGAACCATCTAGATTTCAGTTTTCCTGGAAATAATCTCAATCTTGCATTATATAATAAAACTTCTTGTCCAGGTCCAAACTTCTTTTGAGGAATCTTCCGATCATGCCATATTTTCATTTTCTCTTTATAAATTTTTGCATTATCATATGCTTAATTTCTAATCTCCTCAAGTTTATTGAGTTGCAATAATCTTTTCTCACCAGCATCTTTTAAATTAAAATTAAATTCCTTAATAGCCCAAAATGATTTACGCTCCAATTCTACTGATAAGTGACATGTTTTTCCAAAATTAAATCTATATGGGGACATTCTTATGAGAGTCTTATAAGCAATTTTGTATGCCCCTAATGCAGTATCTAATCTAGCTGATCAATCCAATTTATAAGGATTTACAGCTTTTTCTAAAATTTATTTAATTTCACGATTTGATATCTCTGTTAGATCACTAATTTGAGGATGATAAACAGTAGAAAATCTATGTATAATATCATATTTCTTAATCAAGTATTTGATTCTCTTATTCCTAACATGAGATCCTCCATCAATAATAATTACTCTTTCCATATCTTGTAAAAATATTTTTATTTAAAAGTTTAGAAACACTCCGAACATCACATCTAGGTACATTAATAGCTTCAATCCATTTGGACTTATAATCAACAAGTAATAAATATAAATTCTCAAATGAAGGCATAAATGGTCTCATAAAATCTAATCCCTACACATCAAAAAATTTCAACTTCTAATGTGTTATTTAGAGGCATTTCATTTCTTCTAGAAATATTTCCTACTCGTTGACATCGATCACATATTTTAATATATTCATTAACATCTCTAAAAAGAGTAGGACAATAAAATTCAGCTTGCAAAATCTTATATGCAGTTCTATTCGTTCCAAAATGTCCTCCAAATTTATAATCATGACATCTTTCAATTATCTGTTGAGTTTCTTCATAAGGCACACACCTTCTAATAATTAGATCTTAACATTATTTATATAGATATGGGTCATCCCAAAAATAAAATTTTGAATTATATATAAATTTCTTTAATTGTGGATTTTTTATATCAGGTGGTAAAATATTACTTACAATATAATTTGCTATATCAACATACCACGGTACATTCATTTCATCAATACAATACAATTGTTCATTAGGGAAATTCTCTAAAATTTCATTTGCAAAATTAGTTAATATTTCTCTTTCTAGTCTAGACAAATGATCAGCTATTTTATTATCATTTCCCTTTCTATTAACTACGGTAAAATCAAAATCTTGCAATAGAAGTATCCATCTAATTAATCTTGATTTTAAATCCTTCTTTTGCATCAAGTATTTAATAGCAAAGTGGTTTGTATGCACTATACATTTAGTTCCAATTACGTAAGGTCTAAATTTATCAATGGCATAAACAATAGTGAGTATCTCTCTTTTAGTAGTAGTGTAGTTAATTTGAGCATCATTTAGAGTTTTACTAGCATAATATATTACTTTATAAACTTTTTTGTGTCTTTGTCCTAACACAGCCCCAATAGCATAATCACTAGCATCACACAATATTTCAAATTGTTTCTCCCAATCTCGTGGAACTATTATAGGTGGAGTGACTAATTTTTCTTTCAATAATTCAAATGCTTTTATGCATTCTTAATTAAAATCAAATTTCGCGTCGTTTTCTAAAAATTGGCATAATGACTTAGTTATTTTAGAAAAAAATTTTATGTAACGCCTGTAGAAACCAGCATCTCCTAAAAAGCTTCTTACCCCTTTAACATTAGTCAGAGGTGGTAATTTTTCAATAACTTGAATTTTTACATGATCTACTTCCATGTCATTTTCAGAAATTTTATGCCCAAGTACAATTCCTCCTGCAACCATAAATTGACATTTTTTCTAATTCAGTACTAGGTTGATTTTTTCACGTACTTCCAGAACTTTTTCTAAATCATTTAAACATAATTCAAATGAAGTTCCAAATACAGAAAAATCATCAATCATGTTCAATAAAATTGCTAAAGATTGACATCGTACATCTTTGAAATGTTGTAGGTGCATTGCATGTCCAAAAGCCATTCTATGAAAAGAAAATGTTCCATATGGGCTAGTAAATGTTGTCTTCTCTTGATCCTCTAGTGCAATTGTAATTTGGTGATAACCAGTATATCCATCTAAAAAGAAATAATATTTGTTCCCAGTCAATCTATCCAACATTTAGTCTAGAAAAAGTAAAGCAAAGTGATCTTTTCTGGTGGCCATGTTTAATTTTCTATAGTCAATACAAATTCGCCAACCAGTAAATTGTCTTATTGGTATTAATTCATTTTCCTCATTTTCTTCAACGGTCACTCCTCATTTCTTTGAAACACAGTGAATTGGACTTACCCAAGCACTGTCTGAAATAGGATATATAAGCATCTAGCCATTTTAAAATTTCTTTTTTAACAACTTCTTTCATTATTAGGTTTAATCTCCTATGAGGACTAGCTTTAGGTTCATATTGTTCATCTAATAGGATTTTATGCATACAAATAGAAGGATTAATTCCTTTAATATCTACTAAAGTCCATCCAAAAGTCTTTTTATATTTTTTTAACATCTCTATTAATTTTTGTTGTTGAATTTCTATTAATTCAAAAGATACAATAACAGGCAATGTAGATGACTCTCCTTAAAACACATTTTAAATGGGCAGGTTATATTTTCAGTTCAAGTTCAGGTGGTTTAATACTTGAAGGAATAAGTTTTTTATTATCGTTTTCCAACAAGTCTAAAGTTTCAAATTTACCATGAATATAATCCAAATCTTCTTCTTTTATTATGTCCTTATTTTTAAAAAATTCTTCTTGCTTTAATTGATCTTAAAAATCATTCCTAAATTGCTCATTACTCAGATAATCAGTTACTTCCAACCTAAAACATTCATTCTCTTTTTCTATTGCTGGATATTTCATAGTTTTTACAATATTAAATGTTACTTCTTGATCATTAACTCTCATTATTAATTCTCCTTTTTCAAATCTATCACAACTCTCCCTGTTGGAAGAAATGGTCTCCCCAAAATAATAGGAATTTTTTTATCTTCCTCCATATCCAACACTATAAAGTCTACAGGGAAAATAAATTTATCCACTTTTGCTAATACATCCTCTATAACTCCTTTTGGATAATTTATTGATCGATCAGCTAACTAAAGAGTTACAGTAGTAGGGGAAATCTCTCCCAAATCTAAACATTTAAAAATTGATAAAGGCATAATATTGATACTCACTCTTAAATTACATAAAGCTTTTCCAAATTTTTTTTACCAATAGCACAAGGTATAGTAAAACTACCAGGATCTTTAAATTTTTCAGGAAGTTTTTTCTTAATAATAGCACTACACTCTTCACTGAGTGCAACAGTCTCATGATCTGTAAACTTCCTTTTGTTGTTTAGTATATCCTTCATAAATATCACAATACTTGACATTTGTTTCAAAGCTTCAACAAAAGGAATGTTTATCGTTAACTTCTTAAGGATTTCCAAAAATTTTGTAAATTGTTTATCTTTGTTCTTCTACTTCAGTCTTTGAGGAAACAGAGGTAATAGTTTTTCTAAAGGACCTTGTGTTTGTTCATTTTCATTTGATCACTTTCTTTTGCTTCCTTCTCTTTATCAACTTCAGTTTCTCTTTGATTATTTCAACTTCTTTTCCACTTTGTAATTGAATAGCTTTAATTTGCTCCTTATTTTGATCTTTTGGATTAACTTCCACCATAATCGGAAGAATTTCAGAAGTTCTGTTATTGAGTGCAGTAGCAATATGTCCTAATTGATTTTTAATATTTCGAATAGCGACCCGATGATTCTGTATTTGATTTCCCATTTGGGTTAGGATTAGAGTTAAATCCAGAAGGATAATAAAGTCAATAATTAGGATTTCCTTGGTTATTCAAATTTTTGGATGGATTCACCAAATTTTTATAATTATTCCGACTAAAATTAGGGTGATTTTTCTATCCAGGATTATAGAAGTTAGAATAGTAATTGTTATTTAGATTATTTATAGCATTTAAAGTTTCATAAGATGATTGAGTATCAATTATTTGTCCTAGTGAATTTTCCTCTAATACTGGGAGTATTTGAGAATAGTTCACTCCTATTTGATCAATCCTTTTCAAAATAGCAGCAATTTGAGAAGCTAAAATAGACATTGTATCAGAATCATGAATATTAGCTACTCTNGAGAGTCTTATAAGCAGTTGTGTATGCCCCTAATGCAGTATCTAATATAGCAGATCAATCCATTTTATAAGGATTTACAGCTTTTTCTAAAATTCATTTAATTTCACGATTTGATATCTCTGTTAGATCACTAGTTTGAGGATGATAAACAGTAGAGAATCTATGTATAATATCATATTTTTTAATCAAGTTTTTGATTCTCTTATTCCTAACATGAGATCCTCCATCAGTAATAATTACTCTCGACATTCCATATCTTGTAAAAATATTTTTATTTAAAAGTTTAGAAACACTCCGAGCATCACATCTAGGTACATTAATAGCTTCAATCCATTTGGACATATAATCAACAACAAGTAATATATATATATATATATATAAATTCTCAAATGAAGGCATAAATGGTCCCATAAAATCTAATCCCTACACATAAAAAAATTTCAACTTCTAATGTGTAATTTAGAGGCATTTCATTTCTTCTAGAAATATTTCCTACTCGTTGACATCGATCACATGTTTTAATATATTCATTAACATTTCTAAAAGAGTAGGACAATAAAATTCAGCTTGCAAAATGTTATATGCAGTTCTATTTGTTCCAAAATGTCCTCCAAATTCAGAATCATGACATCTTTCAATTATCTGTTGAGTTTCTTCATAAGGCACACACCTTCTAATAATTAAATCTTAACATTATTTATATAGATATGGGTCATCCCAAAAATAAAATTTTGAATTATATATAAATTTCTTTAATCGTGGATTTTTTATATCAGGTGGTAAAATATTACTTACAATATAATTTACTATATCGACATACCACTGTACATTTATTTCATCAATACAATACAATTGTTCATTAGGGAAATTCTCTAAAATTTCATTTGCAAAATTAGTTAATATTTCTCTTTCTAGTCTAGACAAATGATCAGCTATTTGATTATCATTTCCCTTTCTATCAACTACGGTAAAATCAAAATCTTGCAATAGAAGTATCCATCTAATTAATCTTGATTTTAAATCCTTCTTTTGCATCAAGTATTTAATAGCAAAGTGGTTTGTATGCACTATACATTTAGTTCCAATTACGTAAGGTCTAAATTTATCAATGGCATAAACAATAGTGAGTATCTCTCTTTTAGTAGTAGTGTAGTTAATTTGAGCATCATTTAGAGTTTTACTAGCATAATATATTACTTTATAAACTTTTTTGTGTCTTTGTCCTAACACAGCCCCAATAGCATAATCACTAGCATCACACAATATTTCAAATTGTTTCTCCCATTCTGGTGGAACTATTATAGGTGGTGTGACTAATTTTTCTTTCAATAATTCAAATGTTTTTATGCATTCCTCATTAAAATCAAATTTCACGTCGTTTTCTAAAAATTGGCACAATGACTTAGTTATTTTAGAAAAAAAATTTATGTAACGCCTGTAGAAACCAGCATTTCCTAAAAAGCTTTTTACCCCTTTAACATTAGTCAGAGGTGGTAATTTTTCAATAACTTGAATTTTTACATGATCTACTTCCATGCCATTTTCAGAAATTTTATGCCCAAGTACAATTCCTCCTGCAACCATAAATTGACATTTTTTTCAATTTAGTACTAGGTTGATTTTTTCACGTACTTCCAGAACTTTTTCTAAATCATTTAAAAATAATTCACATGAAGTTCCAAATACAGAAAAATCATCCATCATGTTCAATAAAATTGCTAAAGATTGACATCGTATATCTTTGAAATGTTGTAGGTGCATTGCATGTCCAAAAGCCATTCTATGAAAAGCAAATGTTCCATATGGGCTAGTAAATGTTGTCTTCTCTTGATCCTCTGGAGAAATTGTAATTTGGTGATAACCAGTATATCCATCTAAAAAGAAATAATATTTGTTCCCAGTCAATCTATCCAACATTTAGTCTAGAAAAAGTAAAGGAAAGTGATCTTTTCTGGTGGGCATGTTTAATTTTCTATAGTCAATACAAATTCGCCAACCAGTAAATTGTCTTATTGGTATTAATTCATTTTTCTCATTTTCTTCAACGGTCACTCTTCATTTCTTCGAAACACAGTGAATTGGACTTACACAAGCACTGTCTGAAATAGGATATATAAGCATCTAGCCATTTTAAAATTTCTTTTTTAACAATTTCTTTCATTATTAGGTTTAATCTCCTATGACGATTAGCTTTTGGTTCATATTGTTCATCTAATAGGATTATATGCATACAAATAGAAGGATTAATTCTTTTAATATCTACTAAAGTCCATCCAAAAGCCTTTTTATATATTTTTAACATCTCTATTAATTTTTGTTGTTAAATTTCTGTTAATTC
>NEWO01001273.1:82585-118324 GCA_003013225.1 Phalaenopsis aphrodite | reverse complement strand
TAGGGGAATTTGTCGGCTAATATATTGGTTTCGTAGATTAAACGGATGTCATAATTTTCTCTAGTTTATTTGATCGAGCCTCACCCTCAATTCTTGTGTTCATCCTTAGGGATAAATACAAGATTTAAGGTAAAGCGCTCTTTCATCTAAACTATGAAAATTATGGGGTCAGTTTGACTCCATATTTTTCAAAACTAAATTTTTTAACGTCCTTCCGAAGCGGGCAACGAGATTTCAATTTCGATGACCGACAGCTTCTTACGGGCAAACCCCACACCAAAAATAGTGCCGACAACCAATAAACACAAAAGTGAATCTTGGCTAAAATAACCAATCAACAGAGAACAATAGTTAAAGGCGTAATAAAAACTACTTAGCATCTTAGTCCTAGCCTATCACTTCATCTAACGAAAAATGTCATAATCAACATCTAAGTGCTGATGATGAGTCTTGAGGTATGTATGACTTTGATGGGGTCGTGACATTGACCCCATCCTAAAGATCCAAGGGATATAAAGAGTGTTAACCAGGATGGATTTTGAAAAGGAATGGCCTTACATATGACCTAGTTTACTACATACATATTTCAAAATTATGACGAATGTAATAAATAAAAAAATTTATATTTTTTTGTTTTTAAAATAAGGGCCATTAAAGACAAACTCGTAACTTGTAGGGTGACACAAGTTAGATCCTTTGAATCTTTATTACAGTCATACTTATGGCAGACCCGATGCTTTAACTCTTATTGCTCAGGGGGATTGACCAAACAAGAATTGCTTGTTAAGGAACTACAACCAACACGGGCACTCTCCTATCGAGCTTGCTCATTATCCATGTATGCATGCAAATGTAAATGTGAATAATCATGCATGAGAGTAGTGAGGGATAATATGCCGTAGAGGCAATGAATCAGACAGGTGGGTGTGTTGTGACTTGTCTTGGAGGCAACATCCAAAAGAATAGATGTGTCATAGAGGTAGTAGCCCAAAGGATAAGCGTGTCGTGGAGGCAACAACCGAAAGGATAGGTGTGTCGTGGAGGCAATGACCATAAATGGTGGATGTGTCGTGGAGGCAGTTGGCCAAAGGATAGATTTATCGTGGAGGCAATGTTCTAAAAGGGTGGGAGTGTCATAGAAGCACTGACCTAAAGAATGGGTGTGTTTGGAGGTAGTAACCCAAAATGTTGGGTGTGTCATGGAGGCAGCAACCCGAAAGGATGACGTATAGTAGAGGTAGCAGCATGAAAGGGTGGGCATGTCGTAGTGGCAATTGCCCAAAGATGTGTGTGACATAAAGGTAGTGAATCGAAATGGTAGGCATGTCGTAGAGGCAACGGTCCGAAAAATGGGTGTGTCATGAAGGCAATGACCCAAAAGGGTGAGCTTGCCATCGAAGCAACAACTTGAAGGAATGAGTGTGTAGTTGAGGAAGTGACCCGAAAGGGTGGGTGTTCCATGAGGCAGCGACCCGAAAAGGTGAGCTTTCCATGGAGGCAGTGACCCAAAGGATGGGTGTATTGAAGAGGAGTAATCCAAAAAGGTGGACATGTCGTGGAGGTAGCACCTCAAAGGATGAGTGTGTGCAGAGGCAATGATCTAAAAAGGTGTGTGTGTCGTCGAGGCAGCATCTCAAAGGATGGGTGTGTTGTAGAGGCAATCACTCAAAAGGGTGAGCGTGCCGTGGAGGCAGAGGCCCAAATTAAGGGTGTGTCCCAAAAGGGTGGGTGTGTTGTGGAGGCAGTTGAACGAAGAAAAAGGTGTACAACAAGGGGCTTTGACTTAAGTGGAGAGCATATCGAGAAGATATTGACTCAAATGGCACGGGCGTGTTGTGGAGGCATTGGCCCAAGTGAGCAAGTGTAGCGCAAGGGGCATTGACTCATAAGCACGATGATTCTCAATGGAGAGAATCATATAAGTGGGGGTGTATGAATAAATACTTAAAATACAACTCAAGTAAGCAATGATAGTTATGCAAAATATCATGCAAGCAATACCACTGCACATGCAAAACATACACCGTGCAAGTGAAGTTGGTTGTTTGACTTATTAGGTCAATTGAAGTGGTCAACCTGAGACAACATAGCCAACAACATCAGTCTGGCTGAGATGGTCGATTGATCCAAAGTGATTGGTAGACCGGGTCGGGGCAGCCGGTCGAACCAAAGTGATCAGTCGAACGAGGGCGACCAATTGGACCAAAGTGGTTGATCGATTGAGCAAAAGCGGCAGCTCCAACCAAGGTGGTCTGTCAATCAAGCCTGGATGGATGGTTAGGCCAAAGTGATCGAGAGACTAAGCAAGGGCGACTGATCAAACCATAAGAAAGGTTGACTGTATATGGGCATTCAATCGAACCCAAATGCAATATGCAAAATATATCATGCAACATACATCACATCAAAATATACAATGTAATTCCATCACCATGCACAATGTCAAACCATGCTCACATAACAAAATCACATAAGAACCTTAGGCTTAACTCTTGGTTATGTGGTATAACTACCTCCAGCTTTGGCAAGGAATGTGGATAACTTCATCCTCTGACTTATTGTAGCATAAGTCCTTCAATGTTTGTAAGACGGACTAGCTACAAAGCTTTTTCCTTCCTAGAAACCCTCCACAATCTTGTAGAGTGGGATATCTACAAGCTTTTCCCATTCTTTAAGATCGAGCTATTTCAAAACCTCCAAGGAAATTTGGAAATGCCAAAGCCATGGAAAATTGGGATTTCGACCCATTAAGATTTATGTCAAGGGTCTGCAATGAGAAATCTCTCTGCTATGCAAAAGATTTGGTCACACATGTGCTTCCTAACATATGACTTCCTCTAGAAAATAAATAGTCAATCAATAAGCATATGGTCATGCCAACTAGTGTCACCAGCCAACATGCCTAGTGTGGGCAACCAAAACCAACCAAAACACTCCAAATTAGACAAATCAATATGCGTACGCCTGACAAATTGGTATCATTTGTCCAATAAAATCATCTGATAATGTGCAATCAATTGAGCTAGATGATACCAGGTGGCCGATCAGACCTGCCTTGCATTGGAGACTGACAACAACTTTTTTTATAAACCGACAAATAGAAGAATTTGACAACGCTATTAAAAGATTTAAATCCCCGGCAACGGCGTCAAAAACTTGACCGCAATTTTATATATGCTTAAAAATATAAGATAAATATGGATGTAATAAATATTCAATAATTGTAAAGTCACACTTATCAACGTAAGTATACGTATCGCTCAAGTAATATAGGGCTCTAATAGAGTCCTAGATATTGATCCCACAGGGAAACGAGGTAAGATATCTGTTACTTTTGATGACCAAATCATCCACGTAGCATTCTACTTGATTGTGAATGAGGTCATCAATATCCTTAGTTAAATTCTAATATACTACTATTAGTCTTTAGTTTAGAATGTCGATTAAAATGATGTTTTATCTAGCAATTAATCTTAAATGCAAGTATTAAATGTAAAGATATTAACTATAAATAAAAGCAATTATTAATTCTAAAGAAACACCTTTTTGGAGAAATTGGTTTGGAGAATTTTGAGATAATAAAAACTAGTATTCTTATGCAATGAATCATATAACGTAAAGGAATGAGATGCATTAAATATTGTATGTGCCAAATATGAGCAATCTTATTCTTTACACTTTGGTCCAGACATAAATAACATTGACTAATCCTATGTTTGTTTACTGAATTTGTGGTTAGGCTGGGAGGATAGCGGCTCTCACTTCGGATTTCCCACGTTCCCCTCACCTGAGGGCTAACATCTCTGATTCAGTACTCAAACAATATGACTGAATTGTGGATTTTAGTCTGTCACCCTAAAATCTCCAATTCTACACCCATCTAAGTATATTTCCTTATTTATTTGCATTCAACTCCCATAAACTTAACCATCCATGAAATCTGAATGTGGTTCTACTTTGTTGAGAATTACACAGCCATCTCGGGTCTTAATGCGATTACAACGAATTTTAACACTACAACAGACATTTATTGTAATGTAAATAAAGTGCAAGTAAAAACCATCACATTGATAATTAAATCTGCTTCTAATATGCATCACAAAATTCTAAACATGAATTCTACTCATTACAAAAGAAAAGTAAAATGAAAACACTGACATAATCTTCTCATGCCATTATTTTCAAACAAGAAGATAGAGTAAGAGAAACCCATCACAAAGCACAAAGAAAACACAACAAAAACTTCATTTAACCAAAGCAAATCCACTAGATAAGTGTTTACAAAAATCAAAAGATAATGAAGTACACAATACTTAGTTTTTTCCCTTTGAAAGAGAGACGAATATCTCTCCCACAAAATCTCCCGCCGATCCATGCAATCCTAGAACATCTCATTACAAATTCTCTCAAAATCTCCTCTCCAATCTCTCCAAAAGGGTAGAAATCTACATTTCTACTCCTATTCTAAAAACCTAAACTTTCTCCACACTTTTCCTAACATTCCTCTTATAAAAAACCTTCTTTTTCTAACCTAAATTCATTCTTTTAAAGTGTAGGGACGAAGTTTGAAGAGTTGCCACAAGAATCCTTTCAAAAAGCATCCAAATACGTTGAATTTCAGCCCATAACCGTCCCGGGCGCCGTCGGCGGGCTCGAGGGCCCTGTCGGCGAGCTTTTCTGTCATTTTTCGGTCTTCCCGGGTAAATCTTTCCATAAGCGCCATTTTGGGTGTCTTCGGCGGGCAGACCGCGCAGCTCCACCATTTCGCTTCGTTTGGATCTGTTTTAGCTCCATTTCGCCCCATTTTAGTTGTGTTGTGTTCCTAATAGATATCCCTACAAAATAAGCATGAAGACAACCTTCTTTTAAAGTTTAATCTCATTCAAAAGTATGCAAGAAGTATAAAAGAGATTAAGCATCGAAAGACTTATCGAAAGGTGACAGGGCTAAATTTCATTTCTTGCTTGTTTTTGCTCCAAATTGCACCGTTTTTGTTTCTTTTTCTCCAAAAGTTAATTTCTTGTACCTTAAACCAAAAACATGCAAAAATACCTTCCTTTAAATCGCAATATCATCAAAATCAGTGTAAAATAGGTATGAAAATCTCAACATATTTTCCTTTGGTCTGAGACCAAACCCATAAACACCTTGCAAAATTTAATATTAGGGATAACTAAGAAATAAAAGGCAAATAGATTTATGTAACCTCATCAATGTGGAAATTGATGTCGTATTTGGTCACGTAGGATAAAGCTCTCATAGTGGTAGGAGAGTTGGCACATTCTGGCAAAAGTTTCGAGCTCCAAAGAAGTTCCAGCAAAGCTCCGGCGGTCCTTCCCCACACTAGGATGATGCTCTCCTTTGATGTAGAAGAGAAGAAGTCATTCTCCTTGCTAGCCACACTCCTCCTCAAGAAGCTCTCCTCACACACTAAGAGAATGGTGGTCGAAGAAGAAGATTGCTTTTTATGAAGGATGGAGAAGGAGAGGAAGAAGAAAAAGAAGAGGGTTGTGAGAAAGAAGCCCTCACTCGCACCTTTCTCTCTAGCTCTTCTCCTCAAGGCCTTAAAGAATAAACCCTATATCTAAGGAAGAAAAAGCTCCAAGCAAGAAGAAGATTTCAGCTCTTTGAAGAGACAAAAAGTGCAGAAGGTTGTTGATAGACGAGAATGAGGTGGAGAGGTGAAGTTAAACCACCCTTCCCATGCAAAATTTCCAAATTTCCCCTTAATTAAGCCAAAAATGGCTAATCAAGGGTACTTAAGACATGCCAAAAATGGTAAATCCCTTCAAGGAGATCTCCCCAAGTCTAAGGAGGGCCTAAAAATTAGCTCCATGTGGCTTGTCTCTCTAGGGCCCAGGCCAAATTTTTAAATCGGGGTGGCCCGACATGGTCACGTCAGGCTCGGGCGTGGTCACATCACTCTACCCATGGGGTTAGCTTGGTCACACCAACACCCTAGAATAATTATGCCAAGCACAGTATTTTGTGACACGGTCATGCCGCTTCGGACGTGGCTACACCGAAGGTAGCCTTTGTGCGACTTTTGGGAGGTCTGGTGTGGCCTCACCATCCAACGACATAATTACCCCATGAGCTCTATCTTACAACGTGGTCACACCGCCATTGAGCATTGCTACTTCAAGGAAATCCCTCCTCAACTCTTATGAGGAGGATTTAGGTGTCACCGCGTTTGATTTGGGTGTGGTCAAATTTTGTCCTGAGAGTCTGGTAAGCACATTTCATGTCTCTAAAAGCTCTCTATGACTAAAATAAACAAAATAGATTTCAGAATGATGGTTCGAATTGCCCTTAGAATGGGGAATCATTATGGATCAATAGCAGTACTAGGTATGACCAAAATGGGGTGTCCCTAGTCCAGAGACGACATGCATCTGGTAACATCTCGATAGATTCCTTGAGTTATTGGAGGGCACACATGAGTGTCGCACACTCCCACAACTTCACAAAGGCATATGCTGTTTGTGACATAAAAAATTGATGCCAACAATGATGCAGTTGCAAGTTTGAACACACAAAGCATCAGAAAAAAGGTGAACAAGTAAGTAAAAATATTTCAACATTAGTAAGAAAAGGGGAAAGACATGTATGTGGAAGGTTAAAATTTTTTACATAAATAAAAAATAAATTTGTTTATTCCATTATAAGAATCCTTCCTAAGAGGCGAGTTTATACATTCTTATAAGAAAAAAAATGGAGGTGTTGAAGTCAACTTTGGCATTTGTCTATCCATTGAATTGAGAGGTCATCCTTCTTTCACTTTTCTTTGAATCGAGATGTCTCTTTCTTCCAGAATTGGCTCTTATGTATCTTACTTTCCTTTATATCCTTAATTTTTTAGATTCTTTACCCTAAATGAAAGAGGGGCCCCCCACTATTTACAACGAAGAAAGAAAAAGAAATTAGTGTTAATAATAAAGTCAATATTAAAGGCATCGAGCCTCCAACCAATAGCACTGTGACACTTCATCTCTTATTAAGAGTCCTTTTACATAATGACGACAATTAGTTTTCTTGCTAGGTTTACAAGCATTCAATGTATATTTGTCCTTAATTCTCAATATCATTATGGTTCACACTCATGGGTCAAGACGACTAAGAGGAGGAATATGAAAAGAAAAAAAAAATTATTTTTTAGAAATAATGAAGCAAAAGTGTTTCTTACATAAGACTTTAATAAATAAGGGGAGATATAATGTTCAAAAATCTTTTGTTAAATCTCTAATTATTATTCTCTTATTACTTGTGAAGGTTAAATAAAAAATAAATAAGAACATCAAGAAACTAAAATATATCAATAAGCATCCAATGATCAGCAAAACATGAGTCTTTTCTAAGTATATGATTAAAACAGGAATATTTCAAAAATAATCAAAGAGAGTAGAAATTGACACAAGTTGGTAGCTCAAAGAATTTAATCAACTCACCTTAATTCACTATAGGAGAATATGTTCAAATCAGTAGAAGTACTGCCTAATTTTTTTCAGTTGGTTATTTAATTGTTGAATATGCGGCTGAATGACCGACTATAGCTTAATGATCACAATATAGACTGAATTTTTAGTAACTAAAAATAAATTATACTTTTTAATTGATTATTAAACCACTTAAAATTGCTTAATTTACTGGTTATATTCTACCAAAAAAGCTTGATTGACAGATATTTCAGTCAGTAGTTTGTCGAAATGCATAATTCAATCAAACCCATGGGTCGAAACCCTCACTTATCTTTATCCTCCCTTATGTGCTTCTCCCTCGATTGCTTGCTCCCTTGTGTGGTTTTCTCTTGGTTATGACTAGTCTCTCAGCAGCGATTCTTGGTGATGACAACTGATGTAGATAACTCTCTCCTTTCTCTCCCTACCACCCCTCTCATTAAAGCATAGGATTCACTAAATCCTTGATTTAAGTGTTTGGAAATATTAATGTTAAACCCGATTAAAATCCTATAAGGTTTTGATACCCAAAATTGTTGTAAAACAATCATTCCCATGCAAATATATGTGTCGATCAAGTAATGTACAGATAAAGAGACCACATATTATTCACATAATTAAAATTTTCAAAAAATTTCTAACAAGGGAAGTTATAGTGTATTGAACCTTTGAATCTAGTTTAAAGTGATCAAAGTGATAGGAACGAAAATCCTAATAGCTCTAAATGTGCAACAAACATAAATGGTAGTAGCAGAAAAGGTAGGGAACAATTTTAAGCCATTCAAAGGAAATGAAGCTCACGCTTCTGCAACACTATATAGTGTTCTCTCTATGTTTTCTTCAGGAGTTCCCTTGATCACTGAAAACCAAGTATGCAATCCTCATTAGCTTATGTCAAGGTTATGGGAAGAGTTAGAAACCATATTATAATTCATAGGAATTTAAACATGAAGTGTTCTTAGAATTCATTGGATCTCCTATCTTGGTTGCAATTTTGTAATGAAATTATGTCTATTCCACTATGCTATTATGTGTTAATCTACTTATTCTTCTAGGAGGGCAAGATTCCCCTGATGTCAGCATCTCAGTGGCACGAAAGAAAATCCCGTTGATCACCTGCCCAGCAGGCCTAGGGGACACCTTCATTTTTCTAGGAAATCACGTTGATCGTCTACCCAACAAGCCGAAGGACACCTTCCTCTTATAAGAAAACTTGTTGATCGCCCCCATTATTTTTTAAGGCAATCCTGTTGATTGCTTGTCCAACAGGTCGATGGGGACACCTTTCTTTTTTTAGAGAAATCTCGTTGATCATTAACTATCAGGCCCAGAGGACTCCATCTCCCCCGTCTTCTTCTTACCTAGTAATAGGCTCAAACCTACTCACAATTATGATAAAAAAGGCCATAATTCATATGACTATGTAGCAATATACATCAACCATATGATTTCACACATTTTTTTGCAATCTATTAAAACAAATGTTTTCCGTCATAAAAAAAAAAACACATTAGTTTTGGGAAAAAATATTACAACCGAAGACTAAACGTAGCTATACGTCTGACTCCAATGAAATTTTTTCACATGGAAGCCGCGATCCCAGTAATAAGGGTTTGTTTGGGGCAGCTGCAGCTTATTGAATAATCTGTTGATAAGTTAATTAAAAATAATCTGTTGATAAGCTAGGTGCGGTGACTATTAAAACTTTTTATTTTTTTGGAAAGTCAGATCGTTGTCAGAAAGCTTCAGCGTTTTCAAAAGCATAAGCTGCCAAAACGCAGTTCACCCAAACAGTCCAGGTGCGTTTTCAAAACGCCACCGCACTAAATAAGCTCCCCCAAACGGACCCTAAATAAAATATAAATATCAAATTTTTTCTCACGCCATCTCGTAAGATATAAAGATTATATCGTTATAAAACATCACATTAAACCTCAATAACACCTGAATAATTCCAAAAAAACCGCAATAACACCGTCCCGCAAAAAAAATCATAATACCACTTAAATAACACCACAAAAAATTTTAATAACACTACAACCGTAGCAATAAAACTCAAATAACACAACAATAAACCTCAATAACACCTCAATAATTCTACAAAAAATTGCAATAACACCAAATAACCGCAATAACACCAAATAATCTCAATAACTTTACAAAAAATTGCAATAACATCACAACCGCCGTAATACCACTTTAATAACACCACAATAGACCTTAATAACACTTCAATTATTGCATAAAAACCCCGCCATAACACAAAATTACACAAAATAATCTCAATAACTCAAAAAAAACCTCAATAACACATTAATAACACCAAAAAAACACAATAATACCATAATAACGCTACTCGAGAATAACACAGTCGAAATACCACTCATATAAAATGAAAATAACACCACAATAATACAATAATAATATCGCAATAACATAACAATAACACTGAAATAACATCATTCGAAAATACCATCATAGCCGCTGCAATACCACTCAAATATTATCATAATAAACCTCAATAACACCACAAAAAAACCAAATAACACCAACCCGCAAAAAAAAAATAAAAAAAAAATAAAAAAGAATACCACTTAAATGACAACACAAAAAAAATTGCAATAACATTACACTGCTACAATGCTACTCAAATAACACCACGATAAACCTAAATAACACCTCAATGACTTTACAAAAAAAAAAACCACAATAACACCAGCCCGCAAAAAAACCACAATACTACTTAAATAACACAACAAAAAAATCGCAATAACACCATAATCACTACAATACCACTCAAATTACACAACAATAAACCTCAATAACACATCAATAATTCTACCCAAATTTCACAATAACACCAAATAACCGTAATAACACTAAATAACGACAATAACTCCGTAAAAAAACTGTAATAACACGACAACCGCTGTAATACCATTCAAATAACATCACAATAAACCACAATAACATCTGCCCAAAAAAAATTGCAATATTACTCAAATAACACCACAAAAACTGCAATAATACAATAACCTCCACAATACCACTCAAATAACACCACAATAAACATCAATAATACCTTAATGACTCCACAAAGGGCCGGGTCACACATTAAACTAAAACGTTATTTCACTGTTTTTTTTCAACAGAACCGTGACTTACGCATGATGACATGTGGCAAATTTGTATTGGAGTCTGGGCACAATTTTGCACCAGTAGTTCAGTTGTAATGTTTTTTCCAGTCTCAGAGTCTGAGGGTCTTGGACGAAGGCGTTTATATAATGTGGGAATTCGTGGTTATATTATATATTTAATTCCAAGTATAGTTCTGAATATAAACGTTTAGAGTCAACATAAATGTACATTATGAACTCAAGCTATAGGGTAAACAGAAACCCAGCATAGATTTATATATATATGAAAAGTTATCAGAAAATTACCTATATACCACTTAACTCTTATATATTTACATCTCCATTACCAAAATTTGTAAATTTATAGACAACAGTCAAATCTTCTGCAAGGCATCAATAATATCACAATAAATATAAATCATTCTAGATTTTGATATTTTCGGATGACAAATGTTGGTTTTTCTCGAAATAGGGGGCAACTGGTATGTCATAAACAAAACTTTCATTTGACACGAATCTCGATATATATCGCGAATCTCGGTGCAAATTTTTTATCAAGAAACATTCAAAATTTGACTAAAAGTCATCCATAACTCTAATTTTAACAAACTTATAGTCAAATGATGAGCTCAACGAGATGAAGCCAACGACAAAATATATCCAATTTAAGTCAAATCAAGCCATTAAACTACCTTTGAAAGTTTTCCAAGTATTTTTGGAAGGTCAAAGTAATTCTGAATATGACAAGTTCATTGTTGAATCGAGCATCTCGACAAGAAGAATCCAATGAGTCCAAGATCACTCAATTCCAACATCAATAAGACACTCAAATATCCACCAAACGTATGATAAAGAGAGTTTTTTCAGGTCTTCCGATGAAAGTGATTCAGATTCCTTTCTTAAATGCAATCGAGATTCAATAAATAGAGCCATACTCTTATCTTGAGAGGGGACTTGAAGTTTGACGTCTGAGGAAGACTAACTTGGAGAATGAGCTAGAGTCCAACATCACTTGGACCAACCATCCAATGAGCTCATGTTGCTCTTGTAGCTGCCAACTACAGTCTCCCGTTATTTGTCGGCCATTGTTGATCACCACCGCCGTCGCCTCCTTGTGACGAAGCATCGAAGTTACGCATCATCTCAGATGTCGTGCCGACACCAAAGACATTAGAGCCCAGACAATTGCTCCTCCTTGCATCGATGTTGTAACTTGAGAGACTTTTGTAAACATTTCCGACCCATGGGACAAGTAAATGTACAATTTATAGTGAATTTCCTCAACTAAGTCAAAAGATCGGTTAGCTTTTTTTCATTTTTAGGTTTTTTATGTAAAAATCTTCAGGTGTTTCTGTCTATCATTTTTATTAACTAAATGTGATAGAAAGCCATTTGACACGCTTGTTTTTTTGGTTGCTTCTTCGCAAATTCATTTTATATTAGCAATTATTTCACCGTTGCTGGGCCCGACTTCAAAGACCACTGCAGCAGCACTACGAATAATCTTCTGTTTGAATTCAAGCACTAGCGAACAAAGCTGAGCTATCCACATTGGACATGTTTGATGGGTTCTATTAGTCAATCATTTAGGATAAATATAAATGAAGATTTACATACAAACCAATCAATTTTTATGTATTTATATATCTTAACACCTAAATTTTTAATTTTACATGGATGACACCTTACTTATGCTTGAGATGATATATTTCACTTTTAAAAAATTAAAATGATATTATTTTTTATATATGATTTGAAAGACTTTTGTGGTATAAATTTAAAAGATAAAGTTTAAGTGTTTATGATGTAAATATATAGGAATTGAGTGTTATGCATGTAAATAAGGCAAAAATAAATTGATTTTGATAAGAGATCATATACAAAAAATAAATCATAACCGCATTTATTTACATCCTTTTGAATTTAATAATAATAATAAATATTAAAATTTTAAATAATTAGATTTCCGTAAAATGCCGAATAGTTTAATATTTTTTTTTTCAAATTATTTCTTTATAAGAATTGAGGAAGGAAAAAACAAAAGTTGAAGAGTAAATATTTTATTTATAAATATCTTAGGGGCATTTACATATATACCACACAATTTTTTTATATTTACATATCTAACACCTAAACTTTGATATATACATGCATTCCACTTAAATCTTTTAGCATCACATAAAAATAGCACTACTACTACTACCACTAATTTTTTAAAAGTGAAATGCAAATTTTCATGTGTCTATAATAGCAAAGTGTTATAAATATAAATATCAAATTTTCGGTGTTACATACATAAATACGTAAAATTGTGTGGTATATATATAAATTTTAATGTGTCTATCAACACAGCACTGCAACATCAACTCCTTTATAAAACAGATTCAGAGGCAAACAAATTTCTATTTGTTCACTGATTTGTTTCCATAACTTCCATTCCTTAACATCCTTATGCTTTGAAGATTACCAAAACGAGGATGGCCCCAAAAGATCAAGAGAAAAAATGTTGACGTCTAGGAGCTTTGATTCACAAAAATATTTTTCAATAGAAGTCAATTTAATAATATCCTACAATTCACTAGGCCGAGCTTCCTCCTTTGTTATATTTTAAATCCCACATCTATCGGGATTATGTCTTGTTGGCATTTATAGATCAATATGTGGTTTGGAGAACTCAACATCAATTCATTTTGATATTACTTAGGCATATTTGCCTATGATAGTGTAATTTGTCATTCAACATACTTAATCATATAATAATTATATCACGCATTCATTCGTTCTCATATCTTAATCTAGTACTTGATTATCTCACCAAGATTGACGGACCAACATCATAACGAGATTCTCTAACCTCGTTTCGAGCTCACATCTCGCAATTCTTATAACTATTTATGAAATTTTAGATTAAAAATAATTCAATATATCAATAATCCTAAAAAGAAGTTTATAACTTGAATAGATTATTCTAAATTTTCTCTTGCTTAAATCCAATAGTCCGGGTCTATTTGCCTACGAGTTCAGTTGGCTAAAATTCATACAAATGGAAAATGAGTATTAAGAGGTTACTTAAGCTTAAGTAAGTTGTGTAATTATAATTACATCTAACTTAATTGGTCTCCTCTACACCCCAAGTTCTTCACAAAAGCATCAATCTTCCTTCTCAAAATACCCATCCAAGGGCATCTTTCAAACTTCAGATTCCTGTTCATTTTAAAACTGGGAAGTAAGATTGTATTTAACTATATTAAAGGTATTAAATACAATTATATAAATAAAACTTAAAATATATGAATTTGCCTTACATTATTACCTACAACACTTACTTTTCATTCCTTTTATTAGACTGCTTACCCAAGAGCCCAAAATACTCTTTTGGGAAGATGCTAATTAAACCCAAGGTAATTAGGCTTATATAATTAAGTAATGCGACTCAATTTATTTAATTCAATTCCAACCCTTCAAATTGATCATACCATTGCATGCGAAGGTCAACGGATTATCCTAATTTGCTATACTGCAATATTTTGTTAATCAGTGATTAACTAATTAATTTGTTATTAATTTAATAATAATAATTAATTTATATAATATTAGCTTTATATTAATTTGTTTGATTCAAATATAAAATTTTATGTTCAGATGGATTTCAAAGAATGTAAAAATTAAGATATATACTAAAATTATGAAAAATATACTTGATTGATCAAAAGTGTCCACTAAGATGATTTAAGGTTCCACAAATGATTAATTTCATGGCATGAAATCTCTCTTAATGGCGTTCATGCAAAAATTGATGGACAAGCAACTTTTTGGAGACCGACCAAAATTTGCAGATATTCATAAACCAAGCCAAATTTTACATTTAAATTTTTACCAAAAAAGCTAAGGCCTAATTTTGAAAACTAAGTTTTCTTAACTCAAACTAAAAATTAAACAATATATTTAGCCATAAATAGCAAGGCGCCTGAAATTAGAAAGGTAGTTTATGGGTCTAACATGTTAATTCATACTCTAAGACTACATAATTTCAAGTAGCAATCCAGTGAGATTCCCCAATCCAGTGAGATTACAAAAAACAACAAATAAAATCAAATTGGAGGCTTATCTTCAAGTAAGAAGAAATTCCATTACATCTGAGATGGGCTCATTGACATTATTTGAAAACAATTCATATGATTAAACTGTTTAACGGTCGACAACGCCGAACCATCCATCCATAGCAAAAGAGACGGACTTATTGAAACGCAAATTAAGCAAGAGAAATTGAGGTATGTGACTAACAGCAACTGTTTTGCATGAATTAGAAGTCGAATGCTGAAGAGTTTTTAGTACTTGTGAATGAGTTGTTTGTATGCTTCTTTGTTCTTTCCATAGTAATCAATTTCGGCCTGCAAAATTAAAAACTCCCAGTCAACAACCTGGCTAGTAAAGAAAGTAAAATTAAGTGAAATTTGCAATAGATAGTTGACAGAATGAAAAACGAAATTTCTGATGCATTGAACAAGGAACAAGGAAAAATCATGGTGAAATAAAATTCACAAAATTTGAGTTTTTTTTTCTTTTTTTTTTTGAAGGAATTTACACAACACATTTCTTATATATTTACATATCTAACAATTAACATTTGATTTTTAACATATATAATATTTCAATATCAAAATTGTACTAAAACATTTACATGTTATATGAGTAAATAGTAAAATTTGGAAGTTAGATATGTAAAAACTAAAGGATTATGTGGTATGCACGGAAATCACCCTTTTTCTTCTAATAATGCTTCGCATGATCATGAAGCCATGAACGAGATGCACGTGCATGCAGTATACATTACAAGCTTCTTGCATAAATCCAAATTTTGTGTCATGATTTTTAAAGCGAAGGGGCTTAAAATCAAAATACCAAATGAAACCCAAATTAGTTTGTGTAATCACTCTTAATGAATTTGTTATATTAGTAGAAGAATGATGTGGTTTTAATATGTGAAAGCAAGCGAAGAGAATTACAAACATAATTTTCTCTTGGAGAAAAGATTGAACATTCATAGCCCTTCCGTCAACATGAGGATAGTTGAGACTGCAAAGACTTTCTCAAGTTCTAATTGCAGAAAGTACTGGCAAAATAATGGTTAATGGTTTTCAGTTAATGAAAAGACTTCCTGTTGTGAGATATGTACTTCCTGACATAGAAATGAAACGCAAAGAACACAAGCAAACACAGATCGCTAACGGGGTTCGATCCAACTGGATCTACGTCCACGGGAGGGAATCAATCAAATAGTTCACTAAGGCAAAAGAAATGGAGAATACATAGCTCATACATAGAGATGAGCCCTCATCTTCCTTCTATTACATCCCTCTCAAGCGACACCTTGATACCCTCAAGATGCTCTCCTCCTCTCTAGCTCTCTAGCTATTCTCTCCTCCTTTGTGGTAGCTTAAGATCTCTTTCCTTGCTTTCCTGAGTCTCACACCCTCTCTATTTATAGAAGCAAGAGAGTGGTAGGTGGGAGGTAGGTGAGCGGTAGGTGAGATGTGGTAGGTGAGCGGTACCACATTACAAAAATGCCCTTTTACCTTAGTTTAATAATTCTGGGTCAAAATAAAACTTCCAAAAGCTCCCATACATAAATATTGATAGAAACAATCCTAGTTTTGGCATCAAACATAGGTCATTTTGTAAGGCACACTGTTAACGGCTAAATCATGGAGATAATAGCCATTCTCTTAACTCTAGTAGTATGGGAGCAGCTCTCCAAAGATGACACCAAGTTTAAAGACTCCTCTCAGATTCTTTGACCCTGGCGCAGTTCCGATCAAATTGAGCTAGTTTTGGGTTATAAAAATCAGTGCCAATGTCTCGAAGTGATTGCAACCCCATTATGCACCCATCAAAGCCTGTTCTATATTATAAAAAACAACGAGTTCCTTGCTAAAAATAACCCTATAGATATAGTAAACGTTCTTTCTGCCATTTAATCTTCACCTTAGCAACCTAAATTGAGTATTCATTTCCCTAGTTTAGCTCACAATGAGATTGGTTTAAGCAATTAAAACCAACCATGATTTCTCATTGTCATTGTCTCCCAATTGAGCTCCATTTTGACTTAATCAAAGTTAATATAATCTAAATCCGTACCACAATTTAGATAAAATCAAGCTTGCTGTAGGTTATCAAAACTAACCACAATTTCCCAAGTGCTTTAGCAGTTCAGTACATTTATGAGCTTGGAATCAGCTGAGAAGCATAAATCAGTAACCCAAAATAGTCATACTAAATGTAGTCTAAGTTGTTAAAACCAATCATGATTTTCCATTCAGATTGCTTCGCAATTCAACACATCTCTAAGCATGGTCTATGTAACTAAAAGTGGAATTAGTACCTCTATTTGGTTCACACCTAAGCGTAGGATGCGATAGCAAAACCAATCATGATGTCTCACAATGATTCACCCTAGTCAGGTCCTCCTTGAGCCAGGTTTAGGCTTTCAGAACCAATCATGAACTCCTATTATGGGCCACTTCCCGAATTTAACTCATCTCCAGGGTGGTCTACACCGCCAAAACCAAACAGCAGCCTTTTATGTTTGAGGTCATCTGACGCACTGACGTTAAGGGCTCCAAGGGTCATGGAAACTCTATCATTGGCTTAAGAAAACCCAAGAAAATGCCATTAACCCTATGATTTTTCTCACCTTTAAAAATCCCAATGCAATCCCTCTTGATGATTCTCAAGGTGTGCGCCAAACATGAGGGTCTTATATGTATGCCCCTTTGTGTGCATCTAAATTTACACATTTCAAGATAACAATCTAAACCATCCAATAAATGCAACCTATTTCATGCAATGCAAGGTGGTGGTGGCCCAACTGGGGAGACCATCTACAATATCAGTGTCACCCCTCTTTTCCCTTCTATTTGCCAAACACAATGAAGGGTGGTGGCGGAGGCATCACCTGTTCTTTTGCGTCCATATAAAACACATATCACTCTACAAAAGGTACAAGATCTAAATATAAGCTTAATCTCGGGAAGCCATACACGTCCATTAGTTAATTCTAACTATCTCTATCTCAAGTCCAATCTTATGTTTAGCTGGATGGTGATATTGTTTTAATTTAACATGGCTTTGGCTTCAATTGTGATGTGGTGCTTTAGCCGAGGTTCACCATCTAAGAATAAACCTTCTACGGGTAGCATTTGTCACCTCTTTTACCATCAAGAAACAAGCGTGGAGGTAATGATGACTACAAATCCCCAATTGGTTTACTAGAAACCTAAAATCATTTTCCTCTTCTGAAGCACAGGCAGACTTTTATCTTTTCCACACAACACCAGAAAAGCACAGGTAGATGCAAGAAGAAAAAAATAGTAAAAAGTAATGGAGGACAATCAAGCAAAACAATTAAATTGATGCGACCATGACAATAAAATATGCAATATTTAAAAAGTCAAGACCGCTGAGAGGACATCATATTTGAACAGCGACTCAATGTGCATATAACTCATCTCCATGTATTTCCAAGCATGCAAAGTCCATTAATGGAATTGACACATTTTCTTCTGATATAGATCACTGAATAAAATAACTGAAAATAAATCATCGGAAAATTTTTGAAATGAAATAAAAATACCAGCAGTTGCCAAGTTAATTATAATAGGCTACCTTGCGGATAGCTATGACAGCAGTTGTTAGCTTTTCTCCAAGTAAATCTTTCAAAACATTATCTTCAGCAAGCGCTTGAATGGATTCGTGCAGCCCTTTTGGCAACCTTCTGAGTTCTGAAGCACGACTAGATGGATTTTCATCTGTATTATTTAAGAATATGAAATGAGAGTAAGTAAACTGCCCTTTAAAAATTAGAGGCATTTACATACATATTACAATTTTTATCTATTTATACATCTAACACCCAACTTTCATATCTACATGCAAAGCAATTAAATCAATAATATTACATAAAAAATATCACTATTATTATCGTTTTAAAAGGGAAATACTCTTTTCAAGCATAGGCTTAGGTCATTAAAGTGTTAGGTAAATATCAAACATTAGGTATTAGATATGCAAGTACATAAGAATTGTGTGGTATGTATGTAAATTTTCCTAAGAATTAATAATGATATGAAACAGACTTTACAGGAGAGATACTGAGGCAATACATGCCATTTACAGGAAGAATGAGAAAAGTCTTTAAGAATTAAAAATAACATAAAATCAATTTTACATGACAAATTGAGGTAATACTTATCATTTAACATGATGATGAAAAAGTAGAAATTTTTTTTCTTAATTGTTAAAGTTACAAGAACAATGGTAATTGGATGTACTGTTTTTGTGGCAGAATTAGGAAAAGATGGAAATTCTGTGTTATATTTATACATGTATGTATGCATACATAACAACAACAACAACAACAACAACAATAAGCTCGAATTCTCTTCTGAGATGCTATGTCAAATCGTCGAGGTGGTAATTCTTCGTCATTGGAAACTACGAGATGGGAAAGATTCATTTCCTCCTCTCGACCCGGTGAGTTAGCATTGTGGCTATCGGTGGACTCTTTGGATTTTCTCCACAAGAGGCAAGCCTCTATTACAGTTGACGGATTTCCCCTTGCCTTCCATAGCTCCTAAACACATCTTTGTAGATTTCTCGTATGATATATTGTGTTCTTTTCTCCCAATCAAAGTTTTCGATGAGTTTAGGGTTGTAAATAAAATGTCCGTCAAAGTTTAAGGTTTTGGTAGAAGTCAATGAGGTGGAATTTTTGTGGAGGTACGAAAGTTGGATTTTAAAAATTTTTATGATTGGGGCTAGGAATTGCAATAAAAATGATTTAAGAAATTTTTTTTTGATGACGGTATTAGGTTATGAAGTTCTAGGGATACTAGAAGGTAGTCGGGAATCAAGTTTTATCGGGAGAAGGTTTGTGAAATGACAAGAGGAAGAGAATACACGAGTTTGATGGAGTTTGGACGGGAATAAATATCGCTCAACAACTGTCTCAGCTGAAAACAAACAAGATAGTGCCGAAACGAAGAGACACAGATGCCAAGAAGATTCACCACCTATTCATGCACAGGCTACAAACACACCACTTGCAAAAGAAAAATGATACAACACTCTATTAGGACAGAAATCAGAGATTCCTTCTCTAAAACACAAAATAAATAAAAAAGTCTTGTCAAAATAGAAAAACAAACATATAAATAGTTCCCTTACAACAAACCTTAATTATAAATAATGTAATAGGAAAGGAATAAAAAGGAATAAAAGATATGCTTAAATCAGAAATTGGTTCCATTTGTTCGAACAAATTGGCTCCATCCGTTCGAACCCGTGCATCGCGGGATTAGGTTCCATGGGAAAATCGCTCCCTGTCATCCCCATATGCATGTCTTGTTGTATGTGTCTCGACATGCAAAAAATGCATTACTGCAATGCTACAGATGCAAGCACAATAGCATTTCAGAACTTAATAAAATGCTGAATCTTTGCTAACGCATAACTGTTGTTTGGCCATCACATTTAAAAAAAACTTCCAATGGAATAACAATGAAAATAATAGTCGCAACAAAAAAAAGTTGCACCAAATAAATCATGAAATAAAAAAACTTTGGAACTACAAAAATACAAAATTAAAATCATACCGATAGGATCTGGTAAGCTATGATTTCTTCTAAGGCCATCAATCCCAGCAGCAATTATTGAAGCAATTGCTAAATGTGGATTTGCACACCCATCAAAAGATTTGATCTCAAAGTTGCTCACAACTTCTTGAGATATGCCTGGCGGAGATGCAGTTCTTATTGGGGCTTCTTTATTTTCCTTTCCCCAACAATGATATGCTCCACTCCAAGTGTTTGGTTGAAGGCGGTCATAGCTATTAAAATGATACAATCGCACAATTATTCTAAAATAAATATTACTTGAAATAGAATCTCCATGAAGAGAAGCAAACCTTAAGGCTAAAAAATGTGCAATATGCAAACAAATTGTCAGATCAAATAAAACTAGGAGAAAAGTAATATGAAGCACATCGTGGTGATAAAAAGTATACCCATTTAGAAAGTGATATACCTAACACAAAGAATAGTACAAAATGGCATCCAGTGGCAAGTAAATTATGCTTATAGGCAATGTAGCATTTATTAAAATGATACAAAACCATAGCTGATAAAAGTTTAAGCCTCATCTTATAACAAGATAATTTTCATGCTTCTAAACATGTTCCTTTCAAAATCACTGCAAACAGAAAATAAACTGTTTAAATATTTCATGGAATAACATGTTTTTCTTCTATTTTTGACATGTAATTTTACAAGTTGAGAAAAAAGTCAGGTAAGGCAAGTGGCATATCCCCCATCACTTCTTAAAGAATGGTTTCGAAAAAATAATGCAAGACATTGAATGCTATATTAAACCCTCAAATAGTTATTCAAACAGAAGTTGTTTAAAACAATTTGTGAAAAATTTTTAACACCTCAAACATCACAATAGGAAATAATGAAAAATGAGAATTCATAACACCAACCTTTAACAATTCAGATAAGGCTAATAAATATGACAACGATGAACTCCTAAATAATCAGCAGTAGAAAAGATGAAAAAAAAAAAAGCATTTAATTTTGCTCAATAAAAGATTTTCATAATGAAATTTTGTAATACATTGATTGTATGACGTTCATTTGGTGTTCCCTAATCATCTTATAGTTAAAAGTAGCCTTATTTCTGCGAATAGGGCCATTTCATAAATTTTGGCATAATTTCTATTACTTAATAGCCATTACTAGCCCTGTTCTAACTACGTATGGAATTTTATGAATATCAACCGTCCCCTTTTTTAATCTTATCATAACCTCAAGTAATTCCAATAAGAGCAGATGATGATGTTCCTTAAAGAATGTGACACAGGGCTTCATGCTGAACTGACCGGTTCAGGAGCGAGCCGGTCCAGCCTCACAGCCAGCCAGCCTATGAGCCAGTCCCTCCTCCTGCTGCCCCGGCCCCACCTTCACCCTAGCTGTAGTTGGTATCTATATGTTGTGTCCATTTTTGTTATGTCATATAGTCGTTATGTTTGTAGTCATTATTTCTTATTTTCAAGAGCCTTTGTTGTATCCATTTGAATTTCTGCAATAATAATCTCAAATTCTATTATGATTTGGATTAACACCGGTATGAGAATGATGTCATGGTATTAATTTTTGAGATCCACAACAACTATGAATCTAGTTATAATTTATAAGTATTCATCTATTTAGCAAAGTGCCCGTCACAAAGCAGCCTTTCCCTCCATGAAAATAATAGTAGACAATAGATGCCATTTGCTACACGAAATTGAAGAAATATCCTTTCTACAAACATTTTGGAGAAATATAAAAAAAAAATGTTCCAAACACAGGATTTCTTTCTTTATTAAAAGTTCTGAATCAATAGAAATAACTGGCACTTAACTTTCTATACCTCGATTGGAATGATTTTAGGAACCCGACATTTTTTCTTTCTATATTTTGGCATTTTGCATATCCCTCTATCAACTAATGAATAGGTAGGCACTTATCAATAAAAGTACTACAGTTTACAATAATTTTTACACCTCCACGTTAATTCATAAAAAAAAGTAAAACAACCCTAGGGTATTTCTGCATTCCTACACAAGCTCTACCTATCGCAAAAGATAGCAACCAAACCACTGCGATAGGAATCACCATTAAATCAATAGGAAATAAGCAACTCAAAAACATATAGCGCACATTTCATTAACGTATAATGATATACAAAATAATGGAAACGTACATTGCAATGTATCTATGGTTGGTTAAACAGCAAACTAGTGAACATTAATGCAACCACTTTACATGCAGCATCATGAAATAAGAGATTTTCTCAAATAAATTAAAAAAAAATCATATTTGAAGTAGCTGTCTGCATGAAAAAAGGAAACTCTAATAATTTAAAAAACAAGATATTTTGCAAGCAATCATCCGCATGGAAAAATAGCCAAAACCTATTAGGAAGAGGAGCAGTAAAAGCAAAAATGGATGGAAGATGGTGAAAAACACCAGCCAAGAATTTTTCTCCAATTTCAGACATGCCATGTGGAGTTTTTGAATCCTCTGATCCCATAAAAACATTTCTTCCATCTTTCCACAAGCTTAAATGTACATGAGATCCAGAGCCAAAATCATCTAAGAAGTACCTGTGTCAAGCAAATAATCAAGTAATCAAACTATATATTTCCATCATCAAAAGAAGCTTGTCTATTAATTCTTAGATATTGGTACGCTCAACCAAGTAAGCAAGATATAAGAGAGTTTAAGACAGCTAAGAAATTATGAGAATCTCCATAAATGAAACAGCAAGCATTGAAACAAGCCTAGAAGCATAGATGAAATACAAGGTAGGCAAGTTGTTTTTTATAAGTTTTTTTATTAAGGAGAAAAAAACAGGAACAAAGAAATTCGTATACAAGTAATTGTCCAACACTAGAGCGTTCTACTCATTATATAGAATATGTAAACATATAAGGCATTGATTGAATGATTTGCTCTATCTAATTTATTCCATTAAAACAATATAAACTTCGATGAATATTTACAGTTATAATAATTTACTGCAGAGACTTATATCCATGATTTATTGGTAATAATTGATAATAAATGCCTAATTTAATGCATGTGATATTTTCATTTTCTCTCAAATAAATTCACATTCATTTATCATGAAGCATCAATTTGCTCACAAGAAACTAATATCTATGTTGTCACTTTGTAAATATGTCATTAATCTAAAAGTTTGTAGAGATATGAGAAAGCTAATGATTTCAGTGTCTAAGGTTTCTTGTATTGATTGATAGTCCTCTTCAATGTATTTTAAGTGATTATAACAAACTGGATTGGTAGCAATATGTGGATAGCGATGTTATAATTAACATGTAGAGTAGGATTGCTTTGAGGAAAGATGAGTTCAAATAAAAGCCACAAAACCAAAATATAATATGATTCAAACTCAATAGATTTTTTAGACATAAAAGGCTGCTTTCTAAAATTTCCGGAAGATCAAGTTATCACCAAGAAACATACATGAAATTGTAATTAAGCATCAAGTATTATGACAACCAGCCCAATTCACATCATTTTATCTCACAAGATGAAAAGAAGAGAAATAAGAAAAAAGAGCACGCCTTGAATAGGCGTCTCAACAACGGGCAAGTGTAAGTGAGGAGTATTTCCCATAAATTGACTTTTCAAACCGCTAAAGAATATTTGAAAGGTGAGAGGTGAGAGCTGGAAAGGGGAATTGTGGTGCAGCCAAATGGAGTTACGAAAGGATGTGGGTAGCAAGAGAATCAAGAGTGGGGTCGAGGGGAATGTTGGGTGGTATAGCTGGAGGGCTGGAAACAGGGTGGTATTGGGGTTTTGGTACAGCAAGAAAATCCCACAATGGGTGCGGGGAGGTCCTCAACAACAACAGAAAGAAGTGGAGGGGGTTAGCGGTAGCAGCAGACTTTGAGGAAAGGTTTACTGACGCGTCAAAAATTACAACGAAATAAGTCGGTCGCACAACGCAAGTATACCTGTCAAGTAATATTGCGGTTAAGGAGCACCGCATATCGATCTCATAGGAAAAGTGTAATAATAATTTCAATAGAAAAATTTTTAGTTTACGAATCTGGTGAACCTAGCTTGGTGGTTTCACAAATAAGGTTTTAAATCCTAATCCTATTAAAAACAGAATAAATCGCAGGCAGAAGAAGTAGTAAAGGCAAAAAAAATATCGAGAGTTCTTTCAAGATGGACGAGGCTCGTGTCTTTGTGAGTAGGGGATCGTGTTGCTTGTAGCTTTTCTAAATGTTTCCCTACGTGATTGTTGTTAATCGAGGATATGTTACTCCTTATGCCTATGTCTAGGTCAAAAGAAGCCTAAAATCCATAAAAGTTAGGTTTTCTCAATCCTCATGGCATTCTGCATAACTGTTATGATCCCCACAAATGATTGTAGAATTCCATTGAAATATATCTAGTCTCTCGGCATTCTATGGTTAACCCTTCGTTTCCACTGCACAAAGGTTAGAAGTAGAAGCTTCACGAAATATTTTAACATCATAGTTGAACAGACTAGGAGTAAATTAAGTTTAAAGGTTAACCAATAATATACGCCATAAAAATACAAAAAAATGTTACAGGAAAAATATCTCAGATAACTACGATGAAAACCACTATCCTTGCATCACAAAGACATGAAAAAAGAGTTTAGCCATGCATGTTCACAAAAACTACAGACAAGAAATCTATGCAGATCTTCATTGCAAGAGGTAAACGAAAGTAAACTTACAATAAAAGCTTTTTTCCATAAAAGCAGCACATCTCCCTCTCATACAACAAGTCTCTTAAGAACTCACGAGCTCAAAGTGAAAAATCACCTCATGAGGTTTCAATCCAAAAGAAGGAGCTAAATCTAAGGAGAGAACTTTTTCTAATCAAAATTTCTCATTTCTTCCAGCCTTCAACCGTCCAAGATACCCTGAATTCGTCCTCAAGTGCAAAATATATAGACAAGGCTCAACATAAGCAAGAAAATTCTTGCCAAATAAGTTTTAGCAGGTTGGGCGCAGGTGCCCCGCAATTTCAGCGCAAACATGCTAGTCTAGCACGGGTGCGCTGTGTCTACGGAATGGGTGCGTCGTGCCTTGTTCAGAGAGAAGCACTCGGGTGCGCTGGGAGAGCGCAAGTGCTTTACAGTTGGCACGGGTGCACTAAACACGACGCTGGTGCACCTGGGTTAAAGCGGGTGTGTTGTATGTGCGTGCAGGTTCGTTGGTCCAGAATCTCCATCTTGTGCTATTTTCAGTTTCTTTTTTGCTCTAATTTCACATTCATCCTATCTCCTGCACAACTAAGACAAAAAAGTAGGAAAGAAGTAAAAACACAGGGAAAAGTGCCATAGAAATATCAAATATTCAGCTTATACCAAATCCCCCAAACTTACCTATTACTTGCCCTCAAGTAATCCATTTGACTCAACTCAGATTTAAAACAACAGGGTTGCATTCATTTTATGAGTCTCTTAGGCTATGAATAAAAAAGACATTTTTATTAAGTTATTATGATTTCCAAAACTAAGTGAGAATTTTCTTGCATAATCACACTATAGAACCATCATGTTTTACCCTTTTTCCAAACTTAAGAATTCTAAATTATTTAAATTGTTGAGACTACAATCCCTCGTACTTTTCCAAAAATGTTTTAAACATTCACTTCTTTTTTTAACCATGGATTCTCCCTTAATTCTTCATGCATTTATAAAGTTCCAAAGAATGTACCAATAATGTAAGTACACATTTGACCTTGGGCTAAAGATTAGAAGACCCACTTTTGACTATGATAATGCTTAACCTCAAGCTTCATCTCCAGGCTCTTTTTCAATATTTTTTTTTCTTCCCCTCTTTTTAGGCCTAAGAGAATTACTATATCTGGTTAAGCAACACATTATTTATTCCTTTCTTTAGTTTCTTTTAAACTTTAGGCTTCCTACTCCATCCTTAATCAGCTTTTTTCCCTACCCCTAAATTCGCTCTTTGGTTCTTACATGAATTATGTCAATTTAAGGTTCATCCCGAAGGTTTTAAAAAATTCTAAGGACTGGTAATAAGCTTCATAGTCCTACCTGTTTAAATGCTTAGAGATTTCTATGTTTTGATAAAAAGAAATCACTTTAGGCAAAAAGCTGGTATTATACACATCTATCCTAACTTTTTAGTGAATTTCACAATGCCTTAATACAATCTTGTTTTTCATCAATAAAAGATTAAGACTCGTAAAATTGGGCGACAATTGAAATTTGAGGAAGTTCTAAAATTATTTAAGGGCAACTAATGGTGTGAATTCCTTCGCCCAAACTTGCTTCATGTCATAACTGTTTACAACTCTATGCCAGCTCGTCTCAGTAGAACAGCGAAACAACAATGAGAGGTTAGTCCCAACAATTTGTAGCAAAAAAAAAGTATGGAACCAAGTAACATGCTTGCAAGGTATATAAAAAAAAAAGAAACACAGGTCAACAGTATTGTCAAATGAAGAACAATCAAGATATATGCAACCGCTGGTGCAATCACATAATCAAATGCGATAAAGTACTACACCTCAAAGTCTGTCACAGGAACTACACAATCTCTCCATGACCAAGTAGCAACCCACCACTCATCCTCGTCGTCATCCATCATATTAGCCTGAGACTGATATGGATCGTACGATGATGGTGTTGGGAACTCTAAGGGCTCTGGTCCAGCGAACCATCCTTTTCGCCGATACATCTAGGTCTGCACTGCGCTGTATTGCTACCGGTTACTCATAGTGCCACCACGACTGCTTGGTGTGGTGGATAGCCTGCCTATTGGTCTAGTGTACATTGTAACTAAGCCCAATGAGTTCAGATGTCATCTCCTCAATCTGATGGGCACGCTGGCATATCGTCTTAGGCCGTGATGGTGTCTCCTCTTTTCTCGACGCACTACCTCCCTGACTCTCAGAACTGCCTCTTCGTAACAGAGTATGCTCGTAAGACCAAATGATCTAGCGGTGATAGCCCTAGAAGCTTGTAGGAGCTCCTCACCTCGCCCACTCGGTACATCAAAAAAGTTGCACAGATCGGTGACTAGGTGTGGGAGAACCAGTCCTACAATAGTGACGCCATTGATGATATGACCCAGGAAGGAAGTGAAGAGCGAGCCAATATTGATTGGTGTGTCCTTCTGAATATAGTAGTTAAGAGTGGCCTGATACTTGGTTACTGCTGTGAGGTTTGTGATGGGCATGATCCTGGCACAAATAAAGTTGTACCAGGCTTTGGGCTCCTTATCCATGGAAGAGCTCAAGAAATTTATAATTTTCTCTTCCTGCTTTTGCAACTAGACTCGGTCGTTCTAGAGAAAATTACAAATTTCATCGTAATTTGGGTCCAAGAAGTGTGAATACCAACATAGTGGCACATGGGGGACGTTCAGATAGGCATTTATTGTGTTCGGATTGTAGGCCACCTAGTTCCCTCACATGAAAACCTTATCATCCACGGGTTCCTTCACGTTAGCGAAGAACTCATAAACAACAGGCAAGAAATTTGATAGCTTAAACGCTCCCAACCTCTTTCCCTCTATCTGCTCGGCAATTCCCCTTAAGATGTCGAAAATATTCGTTCCGGTATTAACTTTCTCGAGGCAAGAAGATCGCCAAAGCGATTTGTGACCTCCGCACTTACGAACTTCCCGTCGTCAAATCTAGATTCTTTCCTCTTACCTTTGATTTTCGGAGCCATTCAAAATGTAGGAGGAAAATGTGTAACAATGCATGGCAAAAATTTGCCCAAAACACTAAAAACGTACCTCTTAGGAGCTAAGGATCGTAGATGCGACCTTCCTTCAGAGATTCATAGCCCCCGGTGGTGGTTTCCTACGGCTTAGGCCTCCTCCGGGGTGTTTTCGCGAAGGGGAGTGCAGAGGAGAAGAATGGTGAGTGCAGAGGAGAAGAATGGTGAGTGCAGGCCAAAACAAGGTTTAAAAAAGTCTGATGCGGGTGCGCCTTTGTATCAGGATCTGGCACGGGAACGTGTGTACAAGCGTGGGTGCGCTGTCATCCTTAAGGTATGCGGGTGCGCTGAAGTTCATTGCCTTCTCAAGTGGTTCGTGCCAGAGCATTGGTATGGGCGCGGGTGCGCTGTAGGGTCAACACGGGCTTTCTGTGATCTCTGGTTTTGGGGCACAAAAATCCCTCAGATCCGACGCGGGGGCGCTGAATCTAAGGATTGGGGGTGTCATATGGCGCGAGGGTGCGCCATTGTATGCCTACGCTAAATTTTCGGATTTTGCTCTCCAACTTCCCTAACAGTGATCTACTACCACGTGGAGATCAGAACAACAAAAAAACACAAACACCAAACATAACAATAAAACGAACAAGATACTCAACAATAAAAGTGTAAATCCTAAGATAACGCTTGGGTTACCTCCCAAGGTAGCGCTTAATTCCAGAAAATGCCAGATTTACTATTAGATGATTCAAACATCAAGGTTTTCATAGGACCTTTCCTATCCCCACCTAGGTACAGTTTCAACCTACAACCATTCACTTTAAAAATACTATTACTTTTTTGGTCCTGGATGTCTACCCCAAAAGTATACTTTACTACCGTGAAAGATCCTGACCACCTAAACTTCAGTTTTCTGGTAAATATTTTCAATCGAGAGTTGTACAACAAAATCTCGTCTAGATTGAAATTTCTTCCTACTCAGCTTTTGATCATGCCACTTTTTCAACTTCTCCATATAAATTTGAGCATTCTCATAAGCTCTTGTTTAATTTCTTCCAATTCATTTAATAGTATTAATCACCTTTATGCCACATCTTTAAGCTTATAAATTGATTCTTTAATTGCCAAATATGATTTATGTTCCAATTCCACTGGTAGATGGCAAGCCTTCTAAAAAATCAGCCTATATAGTGTTAATCCTATGGGTGTCTTACAGGCAGTCCTATAAGCCCACAAAGCTTCATCCAACCTGAGAGTCCAATCTTTCATACTGAGGTTAACGATTTTCTCTAAAATTCTCTTGATTTATCTATTAAAAACCTCCACCAATCCATTAATCTGTGGGTGATAAACAGTAGATACTTTATGTGTGATTCCAAATTTTGCTACTAGTGTCTCAATCCCTTTATTACAAAAATAACTGTCTCCACAACTAATGGTTACTCTTAGTGTTCCAAATCGACAAAAAATATTTTTCTTTAAAAATTTCCGAACATTTTGACCTTCCCAATTTGGCAGTGCCACAACTTCACTCTATTTGGAGACAGTCTATTGCTAACAAGATGTAAGTGTTCCCTAAGAATGGTATAAACGGTCCAATGAAGTCTATTCACCAAACATCAAAGCTTTCTACTTCAAAATTCACATTCAAGAGCATCTCATCTCTTTTTGAAATATTGCATACTTGCTGACGCCTATCACAAGAGTTCACATATCATTCACATCCCTAATGGGGCAAACCAATAAAATCCTAAATGTAATATCTTAGTAGCAGTTCTAAAACTTCTGAAACCCCCTCGACTCGGAATCATGACAAAACCTAATAATATCGTTCACCACTTCCAATGGCTTTTAAGAATATGGTCCTTACAACTCCTAAAGAGATATGGATCATCCCAATAGTACAACCTGCCTTCAAAAAAGAACTTCCTCTGGTGTTAGTCAAGATCGTAAGGTACGATTCCGCTGACACTGAAGTTGGCTATGTTAGCATACCACGAGGTGTGCTCCTTAAAAATGGCGAGGAGTTGCTCATCAGGGAAGTTCTCATTTATGTTGACAAGACACTCTTGAGAATCCCTCTGTTCGAACTTGGACAATGTGATCAACTACCTGATTTCAGTACCCTTTCAATCAACAATCTCGATATTAAATTCTTGTTGAAGAACCCATCAAATTAAGTGTGGCTTGACATCCTTCTTAACTACAAGATATCTGATAATAGCACAATCAGTGTACATCGTGACTCATGTGTCCATTAGGTAGGACCTAAACTTATCGAAAGCAAACACTATGACCAATAACTCCTTTTCCGTGGTGGTGTAATTAACTTGGGTATCATTGAGCATTGGGTATAGTATATGACATAAAAACTCTCTCCTCTGGCCTAGTAACGCTCCTATGGCATAATCACTTGCATCGCACATCAACTCAAAAGGCAAAGTCCAATCAGGTGCTACAATCACATGTGTGGTGACTAATTTAGATCTTAGTGACTCAAAAGCGGCCGGGCAAGTCTCATCAAAATCAAACGACGCATCCTTTTCCAATAAGTGACATATGGATTTGGTGATCTTTGAAAACTCCTAATCCCCTTAGCAGAATGTGGTGGAAGTTTTTCAATCACCTGAATTTTGGCTGCATCCACCTCCATCCTTATTTCAAAAATCTTATGTCCAAAAACTATCCTTTATGTGACCATGAACTGACACTTCTCCTAATTCAACATTAAACTGGTCTCTTCACACCTCTGCAAAACTTGGGCAAGATGATTTAAGCATAAGTCAAAAGAGTTACCAAACACAGAGGAGTCATCCATAAAAATTTCAATCCTCATCTCAATTAGTTCTGAAAATATGGACATCATGCAACGCAGAAAAAGTGGTTGACGCATTGCATCCTCATTAACTTCTCCTTAATGTCAACTATGGTCCACCCAAAGGCCTTTCTAAAAGTCCTAAGCACCCACATTAACTTCCCCTCTTGCTCCGCACTCAAGTTTGCAGAAATACTCACAAGCAATGTTGATGGTTCTCTTAAATAAGCATACTTGATATGGCTAGGGAAGTTCTTCAGTTCCAACTCAAGTGAGGTCTTTATGGATGGCACAAGGGGCTTGGCATTGCTGGTGGTGTCCAAGAGTTCAAATCTCTCCCTCAATGTCCTAGGGCTCCCTTCTAATAGTAGACCAGATTCCTCATCCTTAATCTCTTATGGCTTTATTTGTTCTTCTTCCGAACTATCCGTAATTTGTTCGTCTACAACTTGATCCACTGTGTCAATCCTATGACAATGGTCCTCACTTGAATCATGGGGAAACCTCATTGACTTCAAGATATCAAAGGTAGCTTCTTGATCATTCACTAGCATAGTCAAACATCAATCATTGCCCTACCTGTAGCTAGAAAAGACCGGCCAACTATCAAGGGTATCTCCTAATCTTCTTCCATGTCAAGCACCACAAAGTCTGCAGGGAAAATGCACTTGTCCACCTTCACTAAAACATCTTGAATAATTCTCATAGGATAGGCTAAGGACCAGTCCGCTAATTGTAAAGTCCAATTGGTTACCTGGGCCTTTCCTAGCTCGTCTCTTAAAAATGGACAATGGTATCAGCTTGATACTAGCTCCTAAGCTGCAAAGGGCTCTTCCAGTAAACTTTTCTCCTATGACACATGTGATGGTAAATCTCCCCGAGTCCTTTATCTTTTGGGGTAACGTCTTCTGTAAGATGACACTGGCAGTCAAACGAACAGTCTCAAAATGCCCTAATCTTCTTTTCCTAGTCAAGATATCATTCATGAACTTGACATAGCTAGATATTTGTTCAAGTGCTCAGCAAAAGGTATGTTAATGGTCAACTGTTTGAACATAACTAAGAACCTGGAAAATTGTTGATCCATTTTTTGTTTTTTCAATCCTTAGGGAAAATGTGGTGGCAATATTTTTTCACGGTCAAGCCTAATGGGTGAGGCTGTCCTCTCTACCTTCTTCTGCTTAGTCTCTGGTTCACCTCCTAAGGCAAGGTCTAAGTCTTTTGGTTCTTTCCAAGGTGTAACTTCTTACTCTTTCCCACTTCTCAATTTAACAGCTTGAACTTGCTCAGGCCCTTTCTCCTTGGGATTGGCTTCAACATTACTTGGGAGTGCGACTGAGGGTTTATTATTTGCAACATCCAACAACTGTCCTAATTGATGTTCAATGTTCTTAATGACTACAACTTAACTCTGTAATTGGTTCTCCATTTGTATTACTAACTCTTCAATTGGTGATCTTTTCTGTATGGGCTGAGCATTAGCTTGGAAACCCGGTGGATATGGTTGTTTTTGAGAGTTTGCTCCATTGTTATTCCCATGACCTATATGGTTGAGTTGAGGGTTTCCCTACTGCTGAGGGTTGTTACTCCATTGAAATTTGGATGATTTCTCTAAATAGGGTTGCAGGTATATGAATAGGGGTTATGACCATGATTTCCTACGACATTAACAGATTATAAGGTCAACATACCAGAATCTACCACCGGTCCATGCATCGATCCATCATTGGGTGGGAATCCTGGCATGAGATTCATCCCCAAATTATCTAATTTCCTAAAGATAGCAACTACTTGGGTCACTAGAATAGCTAACACGTCGAATTCGTGCACGCTTGCAACCTTCTGGGGGTAACTCTCTCAGCTGGCCAATGGAAATTATTTGTGGCAATCTCTTTTATCAATTGATAGGCTTCATCAAAAGGTTTGAACATTAATGACCCTTATGTAACAACATCTATTATAAACTTCAGGAAACCTACTAATCCATTGTAAAAAGTTTGAATGATTAGCTAATCAGGTAAAGAATGATGTGGGCACCTCCTAAGCCCATCATTAAATCTCTCCCATACCTCATAAATAGACTCTGCATCAATTTGGTTAAATGAGATGATGTCATTCCAAAGTTTTACAGTTTTGGATGGAGTAAAGTATTTGGCTAGAAATTTTGGGCCAAGTTAGCCTAGGTCTTGATTGATCCTGGGGTAAGGGAATTAAGCCATACATTAGCCTTACCCCTCAGGGAAAATGGAAAAAGCCTCAATCTAATGGTATCGTTGGGTACACTGTTGTACCGGAAGGTGACAGAATTCAAGAAAATTGGTCAAGTGAAGGTTGGGGACCTTCAGTGGGAAGTCCCCCAAAAATGGTTATTTTGTATCAACTGAATTATGACAAGTCACAGTTCAAAGGTATTGGCTTCAACAAACGATAGTTTATGCTAATATGGATTTCTTAAAAAAAGTGTTGGCATACTTCCAAAATGGTTTCAAGGTGGGGGTGTTAGGGTCAACCATCTCAATAGGCTTTTTAAAAAACAAGTGCGATCTCCTAAGACGTTAAGAGTGCACTCGATCTCAGGGTCGAAAGAGATGAGGTCATCCTCAGCTCTCATATGCATAAACAAAAATCTAAAGTATGCAACACACAATCATACTCCACATAAGTCAGTCAACAATCTCACATGCAAAAGTTACACACAGTATGCGAACGAAAACAAAAGAAAGCATAAATTAAATTAACAGATTTTTTTTTTTTGACTTTTTAGCCCTTTCTCTTTTTTTTCAGTTTTTTTTAAGTATTTATAAAGAAAATAACAATACTATAGATACAACAACAAAAATAATAATAATAAACAAAAAAAAACAAAAAATTAAAAAAGTGTCAAACTTAAATCCCAAAATTTTCAACTAAAATTTTTATAATAGAAGAAACAATTAACGTATTTCCCCGGCAACGACGCCAAAAACTTGATGCGCCAAAACTTACTGCAAAGTAAATCAATCGTACAACGTAAGCATACGTGTCAGGCAATAATGTAATTAAAGATTACCACGTATCGATCCCATAGGGAAACTGTAACAATTATTTCAACAGAAAAATCTTTAGTTTACTAATCCGGTAAACCTAACTTAGCGGTTTCACAAAGAATGTTTTAAATCCTATTCCTAATAAAAACAGAAAGATCAAATGCAGAAGAAACATAAAACATGGGAAAAATCTCGAGAGTTCTTTGAAGATGGATAAGGCTTGTGCTTATATGATTCAGGGATCATGGTGATCGTAGCCTTTCTAAATGCTTCCATACGTGATCGTTGTCAATGGAGGATATGTTACTCTTTATGCCCATGCCTAGGTCAAAAGAAGCCCAGAATCCATGAAGTTGAGGTTTTCTCATTCCCCATGACATTCCACATAACTGTTCTGATCCTCCTGAATGATTGCAGAATTCCACTGAAATATATCCAGTCTCTCGAAATTCTATGATTAATCCTTCGTTTCCACTACACAAATGTTAAAAGTCATAGCTTTACGAAATATTTTAATATTCTAGTTGACCAGATAAGGAGTAAATTAAGTTCTTAAGTTAACCAACAATATAGGCCATGAAAATACAAGAAAATGTAATAGGAAAAGCATCTTAGAAAACCACGATGAAAACCAACACCCCTATGACCTAGAGATACGAAAAATAATTTAGCCATGAATGTTCACGAAAACCACAGACACGAAATCCATCCAGACCTTCATTGTAAGAGGTAAACGAAAGTAAAAATTACAGCAAAAGCTTGTTTTTTCCATAAAAGTGGCACCTCTCCCTCTCACACCACAAGTCTCTTAAGCACTCACAAGAACTCAAAGGGAAAAATCACCCCTTGAGGTTTTAAAAACCTAGGGGAAAACTCTCTCTAATCAAAATCTCTCCTTTCTTCTAGCCTCCAGTCGCCCAAGATATCTTAAATCCCTTCTCAAGTGCAAATATATAGATAGGACTCAGCAAATGTAAGAAAACTCTTGTCAAATAAGTTTTAGAGAACTGGGCACGGGTGGGATGTGTCTACGACGAGGTTGTGTCATGCCTTGTGTAAAGAGAAGCGTGTAGTTGCGCTTGGGGGAGCGCAGGAGCTATACAGTTAGCATGGGTAAGGTGAACACGATACAAGTGCGCCTAAAGCAAGCGTGCAACATACGGCGTGGGTGTTGGTTTAGAATCTCCATCTTATGGTATTTTTTGCTCTTTTTTGCTCCAATTTCACGTCCATCATGTCTCCTGCACAACTAAGATAAATGTATCCTTATCAAGCATAATATTAGCAGGAGAGATGTAAAAACATGAGAAAATATTTCATAGAAATATCACATATTAAGCTTATATTAGTAGCGACAGTAGTAGCGAGGGCTTGGGGGTGCCGACTAGGAGAACCAACGGGTGAAGGGTGCATAGGAGGATGACCAGAGAACAGTGAAGAGGATAACAAGCAGGAAAGGGAAGATACACACCACCTTGGGACGAGTTACAATCGAAGCACGTTCTCGTCGTCAGATAGATACAACCCTAGAAGAGAAAAGAGGGGGGAGGGGGCCGCGTGCGCACGCACACACACAAGAAGGGGGGGGGGGGTGGGGAAGAAGCAGCATAACTCCAACCCTATTTAGAGCCTCCCTGCTCAACCGACAGCCCACTTGCTGAACCCAGAATCGGTTCAGCCTTAGCAGCTTCGCATCACCCTTAATAACTCAATCTAGTACGTATTGTCATTGAGCTTCATAACTATTTTAAATAGATCATGTTTAAGTCCGAGTTTTCAAAATGAAATTGTCGGAAGCCTCTACTTCTTCAATCTATTCCACATCAAGTCACTCTGCTTGAATACCATAATAATTCTAGATATGTTAGTCTGCTACTAGTACTTGGCATTTTGTTTGGCAATTTCTTTCTTCATCCACTCATGTAAGATAAGAATCTCCTTGAACCTGGTCTTCGCGTCTATACTATGCTCAAATGCTAGAAGTACAGACAACAAAT
>NEWO01001273.1:53153-82164 GCA_003013225.1 Phalaenopsis aphrodite | reverse complement strand
GTCCTAATTAATAGCATACATGCCCTTTGGCATTTCAAAAACAATCATCCTTAATTGCATAGTAGTGATTAATAGGCAATGACAACTCAGAGCATTAGCTACTTTATTTTGGCTCCTAGTTATGCTTAAACACAAAATGAAAGTAAGATAGAATCTCTACTCATAAGATGTGTCTAACCTTTAGCTTATTCTTGCTATTCAAGAATCTCAAGGCCATATGATTGGTCTAGTGGGTGAACTCATTGACTAATAGGTAAGGGCTTTACGAGCATATGACTCTCAATATAACATAAAAATATGTCATATACGGAATGCTTACATCTTGAATCATTTAACATCTCACTGAAGAAGGCAATGGAGTGTCCAACCTGACTGCGCAAGCTCTAATTCTCATATTTGATGCATCACACTCAACCTAACATAGCTTATTTATATCTGAAAGATTTAGAAAAGAAGTTTGAATAATTGGTTTCTTCAAAGCACAAAAGTTAGCCTTGGTTTCATTCGACTATAAAAATTTATCTTCCTAGAGCAACAATGTCAATAGAACTACTGTAAAAATAAAAAAACAGATAAACCTTCTATAAAATGAAGTGAGTCCATGAGAGTTGACCGAATCTCAGCTGAGCAAGTTCATAATTGACTCTATTTTGGTTGTGGATTCATCTCAATGCCAGCTCATGAGATAATATATTCCAGGATGTAAGTGATATTGGAAATTAACACTTTTTAGGATAACTGAAATGCTCTGCCTGAAGAACTTCAAAGACCTATCACATATGCTACAGGCGGTCCTCTAGAAAATTGTTGTACACTAAAATGACATCGAAGTACACAACTACTAATTTTAAGAAGAAAGCTGAAAAAATCTAGTTCATCGACTAAATAAAAATACTCGTAGCATCAGATAAACCAAAATGTATGACCATCAGCTCATACTGTCTATCACATATCTTAAACATTGTCTTCCACTTGTACTTGGGTCTCATTCTAATCTAGTGGTAGCCATTATGCAAATCAATTTTGGAGAAGATGCTAACTTTATGTGTTTGATCCAATAAACCATCCAATCATAGAATGCAAAACCGATAATTGATGGCGATCATGTTCGCTATCATGTTATCAATGCACATACACCACGATTTACCCCTATTAGACATAATCAAAATTGGCACATCAAATGAATTGACACTCTCACAAAAAAATCCCCTAACTATCAAATCTTCAACAAATTTATGCAACTTATCATACTCCATTGATCGCATCATATAAGTTGGTTTGGGAGCAACGACCTCGAGATGAGATCAATAACACGCTTAATCACTTGTACCAGAGGTAAACCGGTGGTAGATTGTCTGTCAATGTATCCTAAAACTTCTCCAAAAAAAGGATGCAATGCATTAATGGTTGATTCCTCCATCTCACTTCCTTCCAACATTACCAATGTCAATCCATTGGCGCCTTTGTATGGCTTGTAGAAATGTGGTGCAAGATGTTATAGCTTCCATCTCTTCTTGAGCACTCATCACAATAAATTTCTTCTAAGGCAGAATCACAACTTGCTTTCTATCCGTGATGAATGAGTAAGTGTTTTTGTGACCATCATGAAGTATATCATTGTCATAATGATATGACAAGCCTAACAGTATGCGACAAAATTTCGTAACACAACGTCACACCACACTTGCTCATATAGCTTGCTTTTAATGGAAAACTCTATTAGGCATCTCTTCTCAACACTGACCTCATTCCATTTCCTTAAACAAGTCATAGAGTGCGGCAGGAAATGTTATGGTAAAATCACTGCAAATCCTTCTTGGCTTTGGTTTGAAGGATCCGTTAAACAACAAGCTGACTCCATCATCAATAAAAAGTTGATATTCATCCTCAATGTCATTCTCTCATGAAACTCCACTATCAGCTTCTTAACTCCTCCAAACCCTATGAAGGAATTGTCACACCTCCATCCTCCACCCAAAATATAACTTATTTGTCCAAATATACCTCAAATGGGCTACTCGACATAACACAACCTTCTTCAATCCTACCTATTCCTCCTACCTCTTCTACTTATTTCATTAATGTTCACTTCTCCTCGCTGACTTCATGCTAAAAGCCCTTATGGAAGCCCACAAATCAAGTTAGTCGCTTCCAACACAAATTCGTCTCCGCCACGAATACCAACAACGAAAAAAAACACAAATTCTTGACAAACATCAAAACAAAAATAAAAGGAAGGAAAGAAATGTCCAGAATAGCGTGAAAGAGGCACAACAATTATCTTGAAACTTCAGATCACGGCCTACAATCCTCAACCGCTCACCAGTTTATGCCTGCTACAGTGCAAGATCACATAAGAGCTCACGAGATTCTTCCTGTAGCTAATTCGAGAAAAGGGAGAGTGAATAGATTGAGAAAATTTATGTGATCTTTCCTTAACTCTCAGCACGATCTCATCAAACCATCGCACGCCGAGTAAGGTGAGGGAGTCGGTTGGCTACAAAGCATTTACGGGTTAAAAGAAAGATTAGGATTAATTAAATATTAAATTAAATTATTAAATGTATAGCTTCTGAATTTCATATCTCCCAATCCATTCAAAATTAATATATAATGTTTTATATCGAATTTATCATTCGGGACGTGTAGAATTTTATAAAAATAATTTGGTTGAATTCTGAGGGGCGCAAAATTTATGGTACATATAAAATGACAATATTTACTAGGTTTCTCAAAATATTGGGTGTTACAGGAAATCACACTTTTATTTAGAAAATCGAAGGCAGAGTATAGCAAGAAAAGTCTTGTGTTTTTGTGCCCAAATTTATGACATTTGAAGCACATTATAGCAAGAAAAGTCTTGAGGGTATAGGTTTGATCACATTTTTCTCTTTGTTGTGCTGATTTTCCATAGGTGGCACAAGCTTTGACCATTTAGAATAAGTATTTTTATTGGCTGGCTCCTTAATTGAGCCCTATCTAAAAAGTGAAGCAGACCTTGTGTTGCTTCTCCACTTTTAAAGCTAAAATTTATACACAACCAGCAAGGACTAGTATGGCTCTAATTGCACCACATTGCAAATATATAGCCACAGACCCCCTAGGTATCATGCCACAACATTCTCTTCTAATTCGACCAACTCACGTTTTACTAGTAGTTCAAACTTGGCAGTGTACCCTTTCTCTAAAGATAAATGTTTTGATTGTATTTTGCAGAACTTCAAGAAGACATCATAACGATAATGCAGTGAATAATATTTGTGATGCATCTCCTTTATTTTGGATCAGGTTATGATCTAGCTATTTCTCTCATGTTGGTGCATGCACTTCAAATTCTCCCATAACAAAGAAACACTCTTCTTTAATTTAATAGCAGCTAACTTCAAACTTCTAGCTGGTGGCATATCCTTGTACTCAAAGATCCATGTCATAGTCTATAGTCATTTGAATTCATACGACCATCAAGTATCAGTAAATCAATATTTACTTCAAAATTACCCTTTTCTCCTATACCAATACTGAATTAAGACAGTACATAATCATCATTTGGAGCTTCTTGGTAAAAGGGATTTTCTTCCTCATCTCTATGGTTGGTCGCCATTATGGCTATGGGTGACTTCGCCAAGTTATTTTCTTCCAAAACCAACAAACCTTCATTGTAGTTAAAATATTTATCACTACATATCCTTCAAGTAAACTCTCGAGCATTGCTTTGGTGGTCTCTCTTTGGCAGCATGGTGGATTTCCATTTTTAGGGTTTAAGCCAAGGTAGAGGTGGCTGTTTTTGGGTTGGTTAAAGGTGAGAGGAGCTAGATTTAGATATCAAAAGGGTATTTGTGCAGGTGAATGAATTAGGATGAAAAGGGGAATAAACTGAGAAACAAAATTGAAATCAATGAATCCCTAAGCACTTAGGGTTTGTTTGGTTATGAAACAAAATCACATCAATCTAAATTAAGCTCCTAGAAGGTGTTGAATGACTGATAAATGGGTCAGGGTGTTATAAGATGTGATAAAAAGGGGAATAAACTGAGAGACAAAATTGTTTGGAGGAAAAACTAGGGCAATTGCTGTTGTCCTGGGGGGGAAAAGTATGGAGAAGAGGGATGCGGCTAGATGGGCAGTACAGGCATCAGAGAGATTCCACCACTTGCTCTAAATGAAGACATAGACTCACCACTTGAAGGACAAGAGGGTTGCAACTCTCCAAATAGAAAGAAAATAGGGAACACGCTCCAAAATATTAAAAAAACAAAGGCTAGATTTCACAAAGAGGTTTTAAACAACATATATGACTAAGGAAAAAATTCATAACAAATAAAAATTAAATACATAAACAGAAAGGCCATGTAAACGTAGCATCGCCAACATATTATAACAATCATAAGAAAGTACAAATAAATAATTATATAAATCCTAACTAAAAGAGTGACTACACAGCTACTTGTTAATAAAAAGTTTTTATAAATGGGTCTAATAACATGCTGAGAGAAAGCGCTCCAATCCTGACTAATTGCCAAAGAACAAAGTCAGCCCAAGTCAAAAATTAATTTGATTTAGATTACTCCATAAAATTGTAAGTGGTTATGGACTCTTCAAATCTTGAATATCTTGACAGATGAAGAAGTAATCTTATCAAGGACAGTGGGGAAGCACATCTATTGCCTCAAAGAAGTGAGCCACCATTTACCTCAATATTCTCCCCAACATGGACAAGTTGATCATCAAGGATGAGCTCACATTCCCAAGTGCAAGTAAAAAGACCTCATCTCGCCAATCTTAGCCACTAGACTCTCCCGCATATGTTGTGGCACAAAGCTATGATTTTTAGGGGTTGCTGAATCAGTAACATCACAAATCTTCTAAACATGTTTTTGATAGATAGATTGGGTAAATCACTCTCAGCAATTGCACTATCCACCATCACCATCTCCCCAACATTCTCATCAACACACCATACCATGTTATCTGCAAGCTGCTGAAGTCACCCTTGTCGTATTCATTGAAATATTGAGAAGTGAAAGCTCCCTACTAAAGAAAAACATCAAGGGGAACATCAATAAGCCGTCTCCACAAGGGCTGGTATAAGAGATCAAAACTGTGAGAGCTACAACCATAAACTCTGTGCAATAACCCAACACACTTAAATTAGATGCACAGTAGGCCCACTGGAAGTGGTCAGCTTAAAACTCCCTAAAGTAAACGTACGAGACTTACTAACAAAAGCGGCATATTGTTAACTCAGCTCACTGCAATGGAGAATCCAAGACAATTGTTAGACCCATCTATAAATAAAATAAAAACTCGTATATTATAATATTTCGATTGATTATGTCCTTGAGTTGACCATAAAGTAGAATTACCCAAGTTGTTTGGAGGCTCCAGAAAAACCTACCTATCTAGAAACAATGGCTCCTCTAATTGGCAAGAGCGTCAAAGCACACACCAAACAAAACTATGTACGTGCATACTCATTATTTACACAGGTCCGTTAAAGCTATATCATGTATTTATTTATTGGATTTAAATGTACTTACTATTGTAGCGTTCAATGTCTTATCAGCATACAAGATTCAACTCTATATTTCCTACCACCAAGTAATATAAATTTTTTGAAGTTTCTTTCTCTAAGTCTTACTAATCTATTTTTCATGTCTTTCTCCTTTTTCATGGTTCGGGCAAAACCATATGGGTTCTAAAGTAGGGTGTGTGCATTGCCTTAGACAAATTTTATTACAGCACAAATAGGTAAATTAATAGGCATACAAAGGTTAATCTTCATCTCAAAAGATCACAGATAAAATATCACATGGTCCCAATCGGATTTTAAAACAAATATTAGAAAACAAACTTATATCAATGCTAAGAGAGAAAAATCATGTTTCCTCAAGTGTATTGTGATCCCAAGGTAAGTATTTAAACAATTTAAAAAGGCTAAATATACTTGGAAAAAAAAAAAGAGTGCAAATCACAAATGAAATACACACTTTGGCAGAAAAGTAGCACGTAAACCATGTTTTCGTGCGGTAGATCTGATGGTCTCACGAGTAAAAACCAAGTTATCAGCTGCTGAAGTACAACTTGAATGCCCCAAAGTAATCTCAAATTGTCCATTTCCAGCTTCTGCATGCAACTATATCACCGGCCAGACAACAAAAAGAAAACATGAACGATTTTAGCTGCTGCTGAACGAAAGAATATAAAGATAACAAAACACATAAGCTATATATGGACAGACAAGAGTAGTTGAAGACATTAGATGCAGTTAAAAGATAAAACACAAGCTTTTGCAAACTATGAAGCATCAACAATTTCGTGGAAAATGGAAAAAAAAAATTTAATGGGGAACCAGCTAGAACAGTACAAAAAACACAATGGCATGTGAAAGACAAGCTTAAAAGTACATTAAGATTTAATTGTCCTAGAATCACTTCATCACATGCACCAATGAGCACAAATAAAAAAAAAAATTTGAATGGCATTCAAATTTTAACAGAAACAAAAAGATACTAGACAATAAAAAAGAAAGAGAATGACAATAATGCCAAACACAAAACTAATTTAACAGTCTATAACTAAGGCAAAGGAGCAACCATTGCATCGGTGATCAAAATAGAGGTGGGCAAAGGGCAGGTCAAACTAGGCTCGTGTTGAATCAAATTGGGTCCAAGGGGTTTAAAGCCCAAATAGGCCCAAAACAATATTAAGACATGACTACAGGCCTAATGATTTAATAGTGTCATACTATTACTGAATTACATTAAATGCATCAATTCTCACAAATATAAAAAATCGATTTCAATAGCATAAAAATTTTAACGGAAAATAGGATATTAAGGTGATAAAAAAGAAAGCGAATGACATAAATGCCAACACAAAACTAATTTGGCAAACTATAACTAAGGCAAAAGGAATAGCCCTAGCACTGGTGTTCGAAAGAGAGGTGGGCACTAGGCAGGCCAAAATAGGCTCGAGTTCAGTCAAATTGGATCAAAGGGGTTCAGTCAAATTGCAGTATTAGAGGTATTGCGAGCGGAGCAACTATATGTCCATCAGAAGAAATGTCACTTAATGACAAGTTAGGTATGCTTTCTGGGTTACATTTTGTCTAGTGCAATCAAACAAATGGATCCCGTAAAGCAAGAGGTCACTATCAGCTGGGTCGAACCACAATCATTCACCGAGTTGAGGTAATTCTTGGGACTGACATCCTTCTATCGAAAATTTATTGGAAATTTCAGCACAATCACCTCCCTTTTGACTGAACTTCTGAAAGGAAATGAGTTTACTTGGACAACCGTAGCCCAGGACAATTTTGACACACTGAAAGAAATGGCGACTCAAGCCCCTATGCTAGCACTATCTGATTTCAACCAACTTTTCGAGGAAGAATGTGATGCCTTTGATGTGGGGATCAAAGCAGTACTGAGCCAAGGAGGACACCCCATCACTTCTTGAGTGAGAAATTGAACAAGTCCAGGAGGAAATACTCAACTTAGAATAAAGAGTTCTACACCATCATAAGAGCTCTGGAACTTGGAGTCATTACCTATTTACAAATGAGTTTACACTGTTTATAGATCATGAAGCCCTAAAATTCCTCAACAACCAGAGCAAACTAAAGAGACGACATGCCACCTGAGTGGAATATCTAGCCTCATTTCAATTTGTACTAAAAGACAAAGCGGGAAGCCAGAACCGTGCAGCGAAAACGCTAAGTCATCAACACCTATTGATCACGTCCATGCAGGCGCGAGATGTGGGCTACGAGGTCATTAAGAATGTATAGGAAACAGATGAAGATTTCAAGAACAATTGAAAGCAATGTCAAAAGAAGCCAGCAGGACAATATTATCATACAGATTGACATCTGTTCCACCAGGGTCAGTTGTGCATTCCCTTGTGTTCAGTAAGGGAAACTATTATCCAAGAAGGCCACAACGGAGGACCAGCAGGCTATTTCGACAGGGACAAGGCCCTCACCCTCGTAAGAGAGCAATTTTTCTGGCTGAAGCTAATAAGAGATGTCAAATGACATGTCAAAAAATGTAGGATTTGTCATCTGGCAAAGACAAGAGCTCAGAACGTCGGATTATACACACCATTTCCAGTACCAGAGGCACTGTGGGTAGACATCAACATGGATTTCGTGCTCGAACTTCTGAGGACTCAAATAAACAAGGATTTTGTATTGGTTGTAGTAGACAAATTCTCCAAAATGGCCCACTTTGTCCCCAGTCACCGGACGCTAGACGCCTCTTACATAGTCGATATATACTGCAGGGAGATTGTAAGGCTGCATGAGATTCCCAAGACCATTGCCTTCGACAGAAAAGTAAAATTCCTAAGCCACTTTTAGTGGACACTATGGGGAAAGCTCGGCACGAAACTCCAATTCAGTTCGGCAGCACATCCACAAACAAACGGACAGAAGGAAGTAGTAAATCGGAGCCTCGATAATCTCCGAAGGTGTTGCGTACGAAAAAACATAAAACAATGAGATCTCATCCAAGCCCAAGCTGAGTTCGCCTATAACCAATCCATCAACCAAACAATAGGTCGAACTCCTTTTGAGATTGTGTACGAGAGCAATCAACTCACGCCACTTGAATTAATACCACACTCGCCATCTTAAAAAATCAGCAAGGATGCCACAGAACGAGCTCACAAGATCCAGAAGCTCCATGAAGAAGTTGGCAAGGAAATTGCTAAGCAAAATAAAAAATACTTGGCATAGGAAAATAAATATAGGAAAAAACATTTCAGGAAGGTTTCTTTGTATGGATTCGATTGAAAAAGGAGATATTTCCCAAAGGATCATTCAGAAAGCTTAAGCCAAGAGCAGATGGACCTTTCAGAGTACTTCAGAAGCTAAAAGACAACGCTTACAAGATCGACCTGTCTGGGGACTAATTTGGGCACAAAACAACGCCTCGAGTGGGACGCTTTGAAACAGCAGTGCCAAAGCCCCACGAAGCTGGGCGAAACATCGTGCGCGCGAGAAACCCGCGAACTTGCGAATGCAGGAGAACAGACACCAAGATCACAATCCCGCAAATGGGAACAAAGATTGGATCGCGAATCTTCACGATCAATGGTTGCTTCATGCACCTTCCACACTTGACTTCTTATATAAAAGTCTTTTTTCTGGATTCTTCTTACCGTCCCACTCCCTTTCCTTTCATGTAGAAGTAGGAGGCTATAAATAGTTGTCCCCGGTATGTGTGGGGGACAAGTTCTACGAGAGTTGTCTTCTAGTCTCTTATGTGAGTCTCTTCCCTCTTGTTAGGGCTGTAACCAAAGACAGGTGGTGCTTCAGCTGTATCCTGCACCAAGGTGGTGTTGTAAACTTCAAACACCTTCGCTATTTCTCACCAATCCCTTTTCCCTACCACTCCCTAGGTACATACCATACCCACATTCCTCCACCACTCTACTGCCACCCCTACTTCCTCCCCAACCTCGTCATCCAATCCAACTACAACCAACACAATCTCCTACCTAACAACGATCACTCACCCTGCTGAAGCCACTACCACCTTTGAATCTCTTTCTATAGCTCTAGCTAGTGATTCTTCTGTTATTGTATCTCTCTTTTGTTGAGTCGTGTTGTACTTCTATTTTTAAATCAATAAAAATTTACTTTTAATATTATACCACATCTCAACTAGTTCTGTTATCAATATCACACATTCACTTCACTACCTCCCGCTTTCCACGATTGTCATCATCCCTCTCAATCATCTCGATCCCTCCAACCGACCTCAACCACACATTTGGATACATTAGGAACACTGGTGTCATTTTATGTTTTGTGTTCTTATTTCCGTTTGAATCATGTTATAACCTTATTTTAATATTAATGAAAGTTTGTGTTTGTGTTTGTGTTTTTCACTGTTTTTCTTACTAGTTCCGATAACATCTGGTATCAGAGCTAGTCCAACCCTAGTCCCATCCTAAGGTTTCGTTGCATCCACCCCTACCCAAGCTACCTCCACCGAATTTTTCCTTTCGATTTCTAATCCTAGCCATGCCACCGCGAAGAGGTACACCTGACTTGACTTGGGAAGAGATTTAGCGAAAAATTCGATGTCTACAACGGAGATTGGGAGAGCTAGAAGACGAAAACTAAGAAGAGGTTACCTTCGTTCGTGATCGAGGGAGTCAAAGTAAAGATAGGGACGATGAGATCAATCTGTTCCACAGGGAAGATCACAGTGACCATGAATATCAACCACGTCGTTTTGGTATCCAATATCAAAAGAGACCGAGGGAAGAGACTCATTTTGAAGGTCAAGGACTTTGGCATTAAGATGGACCTCTCAGAATTTGGAGGGTTTGGATCCTGATGAGTTTATCGATTGACTACAATCAGTTGAATGGATTTCAGAATAAAAAGATGTTCCAAAAGACAAATGGTTCAAGCTAGTTGTTATTAAGCTGAAAAAGAATGCTTCCCTATGGTGGGAAAATATGCAGAGGCAGAGGAAGAGGGAAGGCAATGAAAAGATCACTAAGTAGGAGAAGATGAAGAAGGTAATGCAGAAAAATTACCTTCCACAACTTGTAGTAGAGGGATTGTTCAGCTGAGAAGTTCACAGCCCAATTCGACCAATTACAGATAAAATGCGAGCTGACGAAGCCAAGAACATACGATAGCCAGATATCTTGAGAGTCTGAAACCCAACATCTGCAATGTGATAATATTGCAGTCATACTAGACTCTAGGAGAAGTCCAAACATTAGCCTTGAAGGTAGAAAGACAGCAGAAGCAGAGCAGGCAACAATCATCTTTCAAGCAAGAACCTTCAGACAAGCTGTCATCTACACTCAACACGACCAACAGGGATATCCCAAAAGACACAGGCAAGCACGGACATAGCAATATATAGCAAATCATGAAGAAACAGGAGAATGGTAGCTTCTCCAACATGGTACTGGCCAGAAAGTGTTACAGATGCCACGGCTATGGCCACATAGTCTACAGTTGTCCGATGAGCAGGATAGTCACACTCACAGATCAAGTCGCCATGGAAGAAATGAGCAACGAAAAAAAACTGAAGAACAAAGTGAGGTGTATCAACTCCCACTAGACGAAGGAGAAGCACCCATGTTTAGAAAAATCCTTAAAACTGAGGACACGAGGGATTTGCAGTGACTTCACCACAGCATATTCTACACACGCTGCACAGTGAACGGAAATGTATGAAATCTTATCATCGATGGCGAAAGCAACAAGAACATGACGTCGATATAGATGGTAGAAAAATTAGGACTTCTGACTCAGAGACATTCCTAACCATACTCACTGACATTGCTGAAGGAGAATTGAGTCGGCATTGATTGAAGATGCTTGGAATAATTTTTGATCGGAGGCCAGTTGCAGGACCAGGTGTGGTGTGTGATGTGGTGCCTATGGATGTCTGTCACCTTTTGTTGGGATGACTGTAGCAGTTTGACCGAATGACTCAACACGACCGATATAGAAAAAAGTATTCTTTCACCAAGGACAGAAAGCACATCACCCTCTTTTCATCGACAGAGCTCCAGGTCACAAGATCCCTTATCAACAGAACGACGTCAGTGAGACCAGCTTTAGTGATTACACCAGACGAGAGGACCGAGACACCCGCCCCCGATACAGGACCAGATACGACCGAGGTTATTTCAGGCCGACACCGTACCGATAGGACCACCACAATACGGGAAGAGTCTGATCACTCACTACACTCTCGATTAAACCAATAAGTTACTTTGGGAAGGTTCACTAGCATAGATGTGGTGCACAACTTCAGAAGGACAAATCGATACAAACATTTACTCGTAAGTTAGGAAAGACCTTTAGATACCTCGGAAAATAGTGCAGTCACCAGTGAAGATCCAGGGGTGGCTGATAACGAAACTAAAACTTCGACCAATGAAGTTGAAGCTCCTCAATCCCAGGAGATTGATGCAGACACTAGGGCAGCCCTCGATGCAAGTACTTCGAACCTGCAGGGTAGAAGCTTCGCGAGGCTTCGTGGGAGCATGAACCAACTCGAAATACTGATAGCAAGAGAACTTGCGAGAGAGCAAGGTAAAAGGATCGCAAACTCACACGATCCAGAGGGGACTGTTTCACACTAGTTCTTTCTAGGAAGAGTTTTCTAGATATCTCGTCTTTTCCACCCCTTTTTCTGTGTAGAAGCTTCTTCTGTCCTAGAGGAGCCTATAAATTGTTGTACCATGTGTGTGGAGAGTTATTTCTAGTGGATTTGTCTTCTGATCTACTGTGTGAAGCCTCTTTCCCCTTTGCAAGTTATATCCGGGAAAGTGGCGGTGCTCCGGTTGTATCCTCTCCAAGGTAGTGATTGTATTCTCCCTTTCTACCTTCCCCAAACCCTCTCATCCCCCCTCCTCAGCCACCAAACTCTTCCTTTGTCACCTCGAAACCCAGTCATTTCCCTTTCCTGCAGATTATTACTGTTGTCCCATCTACCTAACTTCTTTCAAGCTCCTCTCAACCACCCCACTATTGTCACCGATCATCTACAACCTTTTCCTACTTGTTGTCCCTACAGTTTTGCACCTTCCCTTTGCTGCTAGCCACTTTCTGTGACTGTCATCATCCCTCCCAATCGTCTTGATCCCTCCAGTTGACCCTACCACCCAATGAGATACATTAGGAGTGTTTGCTGGTGTCGTTTTATGCTCTGTGTTGTTATTTCGGTTCAAGTCATGTTGTAACCCCACTTTAATATTAATGAAAGTTTGTGTTTGTGTTTTCTACTGTTTTTCCTACTAGTTTCGGTATCAATAATACCACCTCAATCAATGCTCAATAGGAATGTACAATTATAGATGATGAAAGCAATTGGAGAAGGCCAAATATTACAATAATTGTAAAACAAAATATCAAACGTTATATGTATTAAATTATGCATTGCATGCTATTAAACAAAGTTCCATCATTTGTGATATTATTTAAATTTATATATTTTTAGTATGTAGTGTATTTAACTAGTAGACATATAAATTAAAAAAAAATAATCTAATAAAATACTCCTCAAGGCAAGATTTTTTTTTCTCAAAATGGATACAGCATGACAAGAATTTATTATATCCAGATAAAAATCAAATCCAAATGGCATTCATTTAATAGCTAAAAAAATATATAAAAACCTATTTCAACAGATGCACGATAATGCCACACCGTATTTCCCATAGACTATGCTTATAAAAAATTTCTAAATAAAATTTAATTGATAAGTCATGTTCTAGCATATGCATGAACTGTTTCAATGATGCTGGCCATATACATGAAGTCGGAATAGCATACAACCATGTGAATTAAATTTTTATGCCCCATTAAACTAGCATAAAATGATATGGCATCTATTTTTCTCGGTCGGAAAGGAAGTAAGGCTTGGGCATCTCAGCCGCTCATTAGAATGAAATAAATCCAGTAAAATTAAGAGAAGAATGGTTAAAGACAGGCTTGAAAAATGTTAAGTTCAGATCATATATCATGCACTGTATTCAATCAGAAAAACAACTGAGACAGCCACGTGCTTGCTTCATATAATATCGGAACCGGACCTGACTCAAGTCCAAGTTTGATTAAAAGCCAAAAGAAGAAATCCAATAAAAGGAAGGTGATGCAGATTCTTAAAGCAAACGTGGGCAGTCTACATTGGATAGTTAAAAAAATAGCGCTGCAGAAATAGGAAGTTGTAGGTCCTTCCTCATAGATTTAAGTTTTGGGGTTGAAAACAAATTTAAACATTGGTGTATTCAGTCCAACTTCAGCCACCCTTTAAATCTATACTCCCTAATAAGTGGTTCGTTGGGAATTGATTTGTTCATACAATCTGCAGCTCGCATTGGTCTTTGGTACATTCAACCATAGTTGAGCAAAGTTTAAGCGTAGCTAAACTTTCATGATGATTGGTTGAGTGAACCCCTGGTGCATGATAATTGATGATTTTTAACACTTTCATTTCAAAAGAGATTTAGATTTAGTCGTACACCCCTCAAAAGAAAATATGTTAAAGCATAAATTCTATGTAATTAGTTTTCTCCCCAAAAGCTTAAAGGCTTTTTTGGGATCCATTTTGTTTTTAACACCATGTTGGTTTAGTGAGTTTTTTACCTGTTTTTATTTTTTTGTTTCTAAAAAAAAATTAAATTATTTTTTTTGAAAAGACTCAAAACAACCTCTACGTGTTTTGAGTCTTTTTAAAATTAATAAAATCGCAAATATATCTAAAATGTTTTATTTCAAATTAGGTCATAAGAAAAACAAAATAAAAAGGTACAAAAAATAAAAACAAAAGTGATCCCAAATGGCCCTAAACTTTTAGGTTAAAAAAGAGTTTCTATTGGTATATCTAACCAACTTTGGATCCTTTTTTGTGCACTCTAAAAAAGATGAATAATGGAGTAAAGAGCAGATGGGAGAGCCTGTAAGAAATTGTCATGAAGCAAGAAAGGACACCACAAATAAATGCAATATAATTGTCATATAAATGCTATGGTTAGGACTATAAAAACTAATTACAAAGAACAAAAAGTATACCTGCTCAACCGAGATATCCAAGGCCTGAAGTGCCGCATTGATTTCTTGCAAAATAGGGGAGACGGCATCAAATCCTGAAGCGGAGCAGTATGATGTTAAATCAATTGGAAGAAAGTGTTCGTTCCCTTCTCTGCACACAGCATAGAAATAAGATGACGATAGGAACATTTATTGTGAGCAAAGAAGTTCACCATATACCTCATAATAATTTTGAGGAGATAAAACTCATTCTCAAATCCTGCATTCATTACCTACATAAAAAACATAGAACATACATATTAGAATATTAAAATAATAATGTTATTTCTAGCCATTATTAATATGCAGATTTTCTTTTTATTTTGTATTATTTGCTTTCTTTTTTCTCTTTATTCTGTTTTTATTTCTTTCATTATGAGTACTCTTTGTAATTGGGTTTATATACCCTTCTTTCTATAAATAATGCATGTTGCACTACTCCAATATTTCAACATGTATCAGAGCAAGATTCTACCCTAAATCCCAGCACCGCAGTCGTCCCTACAGCCACCATCGGCTCTTCTAGCTGAAGTCTGGACTTGTTGGCCTTCCCTTGCTATCCCTTACAGCCACAGGCCTCCTTAACAACCGTCGGCCTCCTCCCTGCAAGAGCAGATTCAGCGGTCGGTCGCCTCTGGAGTTGTCCGGATTACCTATTTTTTTTAAAGCCGCTAACCTACAAGCTGAAATCTGATGATGTCTCAGAATCCCAACTAAATTTCTTTGGGCTCAGTCGGAATCATGACAGACTCCTCCAGCACTAAGCCATCCTCAGAAAGTGTTATTGATTTCACCGGAGGTTGGACTCCAACCTCCGTTCCTGTGCAGACTAGAGAACCAAAACCCAACATAAACTTCTTGATCACAACCCACAAGCTTAACGACATTACTTTTCTCCAATGGTTCCAAGTGGTATCCTTATTCATCAACAGACGCGGGAAATTTGGGCACCTCACAGACATGATCTGTGAACCTACAAATACTGATTTGGCATATAAAGCTTGGGAAATGGAGAACTCCATAATCATGTCGTGGTTGATTAACTCCATAGAACCATCGATTGACAGCTCATATATGTTCCTCCCTTCCGCTAGTGCCCCCTGGATGGTCGTCCGTGATACCTACTCAGATATAGGAAACTCCGACTAACTCTATGACATTTCTAAGAAGATCCAAGAAGCAAAATGGGGATCAAAGACTAGGACCTAGTACTACAATGAATTGGTGGCAATATGGATGGAATGTGACATTTACTACGACTACACTTGGGACTCTCCAAACGGCTTTTCTCTTTTCCAGAAAATTGTAGAAAAGGATCGCATGTTCCAATTCCTAGGAGGCCTCAACAAAGACCTTGACAAAGCCCGATGACGTGTTCTTGGTCAGGATCCTCTTCTTTCCGCTCATGCTGCTTTCACCAAGATCCACAGTAAAAAGTGTCGGAGACTTGTCATGCTCAACACTTCCACCCCTTCAACCAAATCGTTTGTCTTGATCTCTAACAGTGCTCCACCCTCTTGGCAAGTCACCTCATTTTTTTATTACTGTCACAAACACAACCACACTCGCGACAAGTGTTGGAAGATCCACAGAAAACCGACATACAAATCCTCAGTAAAATCCTATGTTGCCAAGGGTTTTACTGCGACATCAGAATCTACCATGGTTCAGCCGGCTCCTACCCAAAACATTTTGGAATCCTCTGCTACCTGAAAAGTCAAATAGAGCACTAAATCAAACTATTTGGATCCAATCAGTTCTCTGTTGGCCCGTCGACCTCAAACGTCCGTCAATGTACTTTCCCTATGACACTCACGTATTTTTCCCCCTCTATTCCGTGAATCATTGATTCAGGTGTCGTGGACTATATGACTGGATGTTCATAAGCTTTTTCAACATACTATTCATGTTCTAAAAAAGATATGGCCAGAATTGCGGATTGCTCCTATAAATCCATTGTTGGTAAAAGGTCTGTTGTTCTAACGACTGATCTAACTCTGGAATTTGTGTTACATGTACCGCCATTGAAGTGTAACATTTTATCTATCAGTAAGTTGACACATGACATTGATTGAATTGCCCATTTCTCTCTTGATGTTTGTGTCTTTCAGGATAGTCGTTTGGGAAGGATGATTGGAATTGCTAAGCGGGCAGTTAGAATCTACAACTTCCAAGAGAAAAGCACAGAGATAAAGACATATCACTTAGTAGTTGTAGCTTATCTCAAGTCACTGAATGTCTCATTATATTTTCACATTATCGATTGAGACATCTTTGTTTTCAATATTTAAAACACTTGTATCTATTGATGTTTTCTAATTAAAGTCTTTCTAGTTTCAAATGTGAGAAATGTCAGTTAGCCAAATTTCATCAGATTCATTACCCACTCCACACTTACACACCTTATGCTCCTTTTCACTCATTCACAGTGAAGTATGAGGAACTTCTCACACTGTCAGCTACACCAATAAATGATGGTTTCTTACTTTGACTGATGAACACACTCAGATGAAGTGGGTCTATGTTTTAAAAGATAAATTGAAAGTTATTATTACTTTCCAAAACTTAAACACCTTCATTTTGACCTATTTCAAAACTCCAGTTCAGACCCTTCAGACCGACAATGGTCGTGAATTTAACTCTATTTTAAGTGAATTCTTGGTAAGCAAAGGCATGTTTCACCATAGCTCGTGTACGGGCACTCAACAAAAAAGATAGCGGAGAAAAAAAAACTGACATCTCTTCGACGTCAATCAAATGTTTCAAAAATGTTTTTAGAATGATGTCATACTGTTTGCACCCATCTCATAAATAGAATTCCCTCTAAAATTCACAACTTCTGAACCAATTTAACGGTCTTGATGTCATGCTTTCCTGTCAATCGAGTCTTCTCTACTTTAAATCCCAAAATATTTGCCTTCGTTCAGAACACTGACTCCACTCGGAGTAAACTTGATCTCAGCTCCATAAAATGTGTTTTCCTAGGGTACTCTGCCACTTAAAAAGGGTATCAATATCTCAATCTTATCACAAACAAAATTTATGTGAGTGTTGATGTCTCCTTTTTTTAGAGTGTTCCCTATTTTTCTAACTTCACCTCAAGTGAAGGGGAGCTATAATTCATGGACACTATTTCTTATCCTAGTCCTATGGTTGTTCCCCCCATTGTTCCCGCAACTGAAGAATCTCTGGTTCTTTTTGTTCCATCATCTCCTCCTCCCAGTCTTCGCGTCTGCATTCGGCGCAATCGCCTTGATGCCCCTACTTGGAGCCCACTACCTCCTTGCAAGACCTTGAATCCACTCCTAGTAACATCCCCATCACTACTACTCCAAACGAGAAGATGAGTTTCCCGAGTAAGATATGCAAATAGACATGCTCTCTCTATTCCCTGGCAAAATATGTCTCTTTCCGCTGTTTATCGTTGACCCATAGAGCATTTGTTGTTATTATGACGAATCATCGGATCTCAACTACTATTAAGGCTACATTAGCAGATTTGGCCTGGAAAGCTACAATAATGGAAGAGATGAATGCCCTTAAGTGGAACATTCATGGGACCTTATAAGTATTCCTCGGGATAAGAAAGCAGTGGGATGCCAATAGATTTTTAGCATCAAGTTTAACTCAGATGGCTCCTTTGAGCGCAACAAGACACAGTTGGTTACCAAAGGATACTCACAAACTACGAAGTTGACTATGAGAATACATTTGCTCCGGTGGCCAAGTTAAACACCATTCGAGTCATGTTATCTCTTGTGATGAATCTGTATTGGCTCTTATTCCAGCTTGATGTCTAGAATGCATTCATGAACGAAGATCTTACAGAGGAGGCGTGCATGTCCCTTCCCCCTAACTTTGACTCTACTGCCATTGCCGAACAAGTGTGTCGGTTGCAAAAGTCCCTCTATGAACTAAAGCAATCCACATGGGTCTGATTTGGCAAGTTCAGAAAGGTAAAAGTGGGCCATGGTTTTTCTCAGACTCAATTTGATCACACTCTCTTCTTCTGACATTCTTTTAATGGCCAAATTACAATTCTTATCGTCTATGTCGACGATATTATGCACACAAGAAATGATCTGCCAACGATGGAGTCTTTGAAAAGCATTTGAGCTACGTCATTTGGAATTAAGGACTTGGGATCCATCTGATACTTCTTGGGCTAAGAAATTCTCACGCAAATTTGTGATTGACTTGTTAACAAAGAATAATCTGCTTCGATGCAAACCGGTGGCTGTCCCAATGGATCCTAAAAAAAAATTTTTTATGTTCCCAATGTTGTTGTTGTTAACAAGACTCACTACATTCACCTTGTGGGAAAACTCATCTATCTCGCCCACACATGCCCAGACATATGTCATGTGGTTGGTATGGAAAGTCAATTCATGCATGACCTCTGTGAGCACCATCTTCTCGTTGTCCACAGTATTCTCCACTATTTAAAAGACACACTGATCTTAAGTTTATTTTTTTTGTTTCACACCTATCGTTGTAATGTTGTTTATACAAACATTGATTAGACCAGATTAGTCCATGATCGACGATCAACCTCCAGGTGCTGCTCATTTGTGTGAGGAAATCTTGTCACATAAAAACGAAAAGTAGTCAGTGGTTGTCCGGAGCAGTGCTGAGGCTAAATTTCAATCCATGTCCTTAGGAAACTGTGAAGCTCTCTAGTCATGCATCAAGCTTTTAGAAATATGCGTGCCGACCTTCGACCCTCTGCAGTTAATCCATGATAATAAATCCACCATTAGCATCAACATGATCATACCAAACAGGTAGAGATTGCAATACACTTTATCAAGGAAAAACTTGAGTCTAGGAAAATTTGTATTCATTTGGTGCCCTCGAGGGGCCAACTAGCAGATATTCTCTTAAAGAACTTTCCTCGGCCACTATTTGATGACTTTAAATCCAAGTTGAACATGATTGACATCTATGCTTCAACTTGAGTGGGAGTATTATAATATATTAAAATAATAATAATTACCCCTAGTTGTTATTAATATGCAGATTTTCTTTTATTTGTTGTTATTTGCCTTCCTATTTCTCTTTATTCTATTTTTATTTTTTCCTATTTTTCTTTATTCTGTTTTTATTGCATTTCTTATAAGTGCCCCCTTGTAATTGGGTTTATATACCCTCTTTCTATCAATAATATATACTACTCTACTTCAACATTTCAACAATATAAATATATGTAGTACACAGAGAAAGGCCATAATGTATCAAAGATGAGAAACTGAAATTGAGAATACCAGGTCAAATTCTTCTTTAAGAATTTTTGCGACCCTTTGCAAAGCACTTCTAGGGCAATATTCCCAGGATTCACCAGGTTTTATTTGCATGTCGGCCAGCACCATTTCCTCCTTATTTGACCTATCATGTGTGAATCTCAACAATTAAATAAAAAAGGAAAAATAAATCTCATCAAAAGAAAAAAAACTTTCTAAAATTTCTTAGGAATTTGTTTTATATGGGAAATTGATGAGTTATGTGGGTAACATTATTTAAAAAAAAAAGGTAAATTTTGAGAAAATTAATGCCAAAACCTTAATTAGCAAGGATGCCAACGAATGTTCTGTCAAACCAAATCCAAGATAATTAGATCAGAAGGATACATAACGCATACCATTACACAATATACATATAAGATCACAGTACAAAAACAAAAGCACATAATGTTACGTTTATGTGAGGTGTGCGGCCGAACGTTACAATGAATATAACTATTTATATTTCTATAGTCTGATGCAATTTTAGAAATATTAGATCCCCTCAACCACAACTGCCTATTTTATTTTCTTCATTACTAATAAAGGATTTTAATTTAAAAATTTAATCAAGAAAATGTTGCAATTGCACAAAATAATAATAATAATAATAATAATAATAATAATAACATAATATAATATTGCAATTACACCACTTAAGATGTAGCATATGTCATGGCATTCAGCAATGCCAATGAGTTACAAATTCACGCCCAATATTCAGAAAATGTGAAAGGATGTGGTTCTAAGTGCAAAGCAAAATATAAAACTATTTACAGAACTACTTCCTGCTACTTGTCTCTTACAAACTTCGTTGTGTTTTCTATCTTATTTAAAGCAAACAACATACAGCTATTAGCCTATCACAGCCTTCAACACAATCTTGAATGCGAAAGTAAGGATGTCAACTGTCCTCCCATCCAAATAAATACATGTGCATTGTGCATAAAGTAGCATTAGTGGCGACTGCAGACATAGATTTCATAAACAAAAGGTAAAGGGAAACTAGCACACTGGGTGGCACATATTTTTGCTTTAATTTTCAAAACTAGAAAGATTGAAGAAACTCAGGTATTAAATACTATAAAACTGATCATAATATGAATAATACAATTTTTCAAGGTACCAAGATGAAAGATCTATGGAATTTATCAATGGAAGCAAAAAACAGATATGCTATAGCAAAAGGTATATGGAACAATTGTAGTACAATCATCATAATGAAGGCCTTTGGCTTATTGTTTTGAAAATTTCCATAACTTAAGGTAGAAATATACATTATCATAAAATATAAAGCACAACAATTAAACAAATCAAATTATCTTGTACCATGGGATTCGGTGTTTAGTTGAACAATCAGGCACCAGTCTGACCTCACCAGTACCAGAAAGATTTGTTCCATCTGCTATGCCATCAGCAAATGAAGTCATAGCCATTGATGCAACAGTCAATCCTACACCGGTGTTTGCTACAACTTCATAAAAACGCCTTGCTGGAACTGCCTGAATAAACAATGGAATTAAATCAATTTCAGAGGATCTTTCTGCATGCTTCAAGGGTGCCAATTACTTAAGAGCTCTGGATTATTATACTTGCTTTTTTTTTGACCAACATGACACTAGCTTTAAGAAAGGAGAAAACTTACATGGCTAGAATCGCATGAAATGCATATCTAAATTACGAGAACCTAAACATGAAGCCTATGCAATTATTGAATAGGAAAACGTCATGGAAATTTTTCCATAAATGATATCTAATACATAATTATAGCTAATATGCTATGAAATATTTTGAACTTCCAAGATCAATGGCTAACCCTTTGCTTTCAATCAAACTCTATTAAAGAAAACAAAAATCAACATGGAAGTATCGCTTAGTAGAAAAACTCACTCGGCATCTTTGTTGCCCAGAAGCATCAACCCAGATGATACGAACAAACACAATATCATCTAATAACGCGTTAGACTTCAATGTGTTTTTTTGGATAATGGAACCATTGTAATCCGTAGAACCAACAACAGCACTCAAATTGTAAAGCAAAAGAGCATTTTCTCTAAATATATCTTCAACTGCTAGAACTGCCTCGTCAACGGTAAGGTCACCATCCTTACATGCATTAGACAAAACATGGAACAGAACTTCACGTGCGCTCTTTGAGCCTATAAAAGTAAAAGAAACAAGAAGTGATGCACGGCGATTATGGCAAACCAATAAAAAGATCAATATTACATATCGTAAAAACCAGAATAACATAAAATATAAAGTTGACAATTTATACAAATTCATGAATCTCTGAATTATTGATTACAGAGTGCTACTGAAATTGATGAAGTGCCGCTATTTCTATTTATAAAGAGAGCGTTATGACTGAGCATAAATGATATTGGAGTTAACCGAAATAACAATAGGAAAACAACTATTATTGCTAAAAGTAAATAAGTTGTTACAATCAAACACACTTGAAAGAGAAAAAACAACACACACGACACGCAAACTCACGTTAGGACAGATCCTGGGTGATGGAGGTGATAGTTACGTGGCTTGGATAAGTGGCGGCAAGGTAGGGAAGGAGTTTCCGGACAATGATGAGAGGCGACAGCAATTATGGGCGGGAACATCTAAACAGTAAGGGATGGCAGTCCTAACAGAGGCACTTTACTGTTTGGGGCAGCTGAACAGTAGTAAAACAGAAAAGGGAAGGCATTGCGACTGCGGCGATACTGGTGGAGGGTTTGGGACAGTGGGGGCAGCGAGGCGGGAGGTCTGGAACGGTGATGGCAGCAGGTATGAGGCAATTGGAAGGCTGTGGGCTGTCAGAAACAACAAGAGGGAGGGCTGGTGGTTGATTTGGAAGAAGGAAGGACTGCAGAAATTGTGGAAGGGAGATGGATGGAGCAGTGATGACAGCAAGCGGGAGCACTGGAATCACAGAGAACGTGGGCTGGAATGCAGAAACTGTAGGAAGAATAGAGTCGATACTTGTTCCGAGTGGCTGCAACAGGGAACGACAACAGGGAGCAGTGTGGAGAGGATGCGAAAGGGGAATAGATGAGATAAAAATCACCTTGGGAGAGGGCCCGAGGGAAACAACAGAGAAAATGCAGGAGAAAACAGACGAAGACAGCCGTCCTAAACAAACTCATGCAAAAAACAAAATAGAATCCAAACCCTAATACATATATATATATATAAGAATAGACAAAAAATGAAATGAAGGATAACAAGAAAGAAATCATTAAGGGAAGAAAAACAAGGCTTGTAGCCCGTTTCCTGCGCTCACGTGAGTCGCAGCGTCCCACGTCACTATAACTTAAGTTGCGGGGGGAGGGGGGATGTCTAAGCTCCAGCGTCAATAAAAGTGTTCATCAATAAGTTGCATATCTACGAGTAACGATAAAGTACACAAGCCACAAAAGAGCCTTTATCAGTAGACAAAAACTAGCATTTCAAGCAATATCGAAATAGTGTATGACCAAACAGTTCATGACAGCTGCAATTGAATGATATAGAAAGGTACATATAAATTAATCAATGATACTGGAGAAAACAAACCACGACTCAAAAATACAAATATTTTTGCTCACTTAAATGAGGTCACAATGAACACTCACATTAAAAGAAAACAACCACACAAAGCAAAGGTGCAGAACTACTGCAAACAAATGACACAACAAATGAGGACACAAAGAATCTTGACGAGTAGGAGCTCCGGAGTGGAGGAGCTGGTGGACATGGTGAAGGTCGAAAGGCGGAAAGCCGCAAATGGAGAGATATCTTGATGCAGTTTGAAGAGGGGAGGAAGGTAGGGTCAGTAAGACAACATTAGTGGAGGCGTCGAACCGCAGCTCAAGGAAGTAGAGAACGTCGTTGGTGGCTGAAATCCGGCTGGGCAAAGAATGGTGGCCTGCAGAAGGCAAGGAAGGAGGTGGCGACTTGTTGGGGCAAGGAGCGGAGGAGGCAACCTGCTAGGGCAGGGAGCAGAGGAGGCGACTTGCTGGGACAAGGAGGAGTCACGATGGCTTGTATAGGGCTGTCAAAAAAGCTCGTTGTTCGCGAACAACTCGTGTTCGACTCGTTAAATAGCTCGTGTTCGGCTCGTTCGTTAAGTAAACGAGTCGAACACGAACAAGTTTTTAAAGCTCGAATTAAAAACGAGCCGAACACGAACAGCTCTTTGTTCGCTCGTGTTCAGCTCGTTTTAGCTCGAAATTAAAAAAATATATAATTATTTATATAATAATATTATATATTTATATCTAAGTTTAAATCATAACATCTCGTGTGGTAATGTGGTTAATGCATTTTTTTGTATATATTTGGTCCATGTTTGAATCCCACACTTTACAATTATTTTTTTCAATTTAATTTTTCCGAGCCAATTTCGAGTTGAACACGGACACGAATATTTAAATCGAGCCGAACACGAACACACAGTTCACGAGCTAATTTCAAACACGAGCCGATTTCGAACACGAGCTATTTCGAACAAGCCGAACACGAGCGAAGCCTGAGCTCGCTCAAGCTCGACTCTTTTACAGCCCTAGGCTTGTAGGGGCAAGGAGCAAAAGGCGACCTGTTGGGGCAGGGAGGACTCACGGGGCCCTACAGGAGCAGGGAGCAGAGTGCAACTTGCCGGGGCAGGGAGGAAAGGCGGTCTGTCAAGGTAGGGGAAGGAAGTGGGGGAAGGATTAGAGTGGTCGGCGGCTAAAGATAGTGGAGGAGAAGGGTTAGAGAAGATGAAAAGGGAAGATACAACACCACCTAGGAGAATAAAGCCGAAGCACCACCTCCTTTTCAGATACAACCCTACAAAAGTGAAAAGGACTCCACACATGAAATTTAAAAGCACACACATCAAAGATTGAAAAACTCTAAGCATAACACCCCCTATTTATAATGAGGACTAGGACTTATTTTAGGCAATGTTCAAAATAAGAAAGAAGAATAAAAATAATAATAATTCAGATTAGGCAAGGAATAATAAACTAATATAACTTCAGATTAGGCAAGGTAGAGTAAAATAAATTAAAATTTAGAATTGGTAGGACTTATAACAGGAAAGTACTATGAAGGAAAGAGTGAGCGGAAAAGAAAGAAAAGGGGGAGGTGCAGGGTCGGAAGCTTCTCTCCTGGGGACTTGCTGGTCCTTCATAGGCCCAACGTCAATCAATTTCCCAAAAAATTTGTAACACATTACAAAAATCCATTTAAGAACACATATATAGTATGAAACACCATTAAAAGATGGGTTTCACCTTACATTAGAAATAAGTTATGTTATATTGAGCCGAACAAGGTAATAAATCTTCAGGAAATGCCAAATACAAAGTATAAGCAGGAAAAAGACTTTTTAAAAGATAACAAGTTGTAAATATTGCCAACATACCTAAGTAATATAATTCAGGAAATGCAAAACCATCTGAGCTGTACATGACCTATAAATTAAAAAAGAAAAATATTACCTGTTGTACTAAGAATAGAATTGGGAAAACAGAATGCACGGGAAACATATGCACCAGATGAATTCATGTCTGATACAAGTCAAATAATCAAACTTCTACAGGAAGAATTCACGAAATCTTAGGATTAGCTCTACAACACAAGAAATTATTATGTGAAAATAATGGACATAGCTCTACGTATGGAGAACAAATGAAAGCGAGATAGCTGTAAAGCAATACTTTTAATCTTTCTTTCACAAAACCCAAACCAGCCCAAAGTTAAAAATAAGTTTTTTTTTTAATTAAATTTCTCACATTCTGTCTTCTTCATAGGAAGAGAAACACATAGCATTAAACCACAATCAGAGCGTCACGACTACTTGAGATTTCTTCAACAAAGTTAGAAGGAACAAGGCTTATTTAAATAAACAGAATATCCAAGTTTTCTAAAAAAAAAAATTGTAATGAAAGAAGATTTCAACATAGGTTGAAGATTTTGAAATTTTAACCATGAACTTCTACCAAAAACATTTTTTAATCAACCTCTGCTATTGTAGTTTAAAACCTAAAACTTTTTTTAACTAATGTTTGCCACCTATTAACAACCACCAATTTGTTGTTGTACAGTCCTTCCAGCATTTTACAGCTTCCATATAAATGCATGCTCTTTCATTTATGATATGTTCCCACTAAGAAAAAGGTGATTTAATAGATTGCTTCCATCCTTTATAGTCAGGAACAATAAATTTTTTTTACTGGGGATAAAATAATTAAATGACAGAACAGGCCAACAATCATAAATAAAAACAGATTTGTACAATCAAAAACTAAGAGAGAGAGAGAGAGAGAGAGAGAGAGAGAGAAATTCAATGTTTTCAATAACGTACAAGGAAAAAATTGAAAACAATGTAAAAAAAAATAGCCATAAGCAAATATGAAAGTTTTTAAAAGAGATCATAGTCTTTACATATCTGTGTATAGATTTGTAAACACAAAATAAAGATTGTAAATAACTGTGTAGATACTTCATATAAATAAATAAATAAACTGAGCAGAGGCGTTTTGTAGCAATTTATTTCATTCTAGGTGTCATACAGTTGCTTGCTACTCTTTAAACTCAAGGAAAGCGACTTAGAAGTAATTTTAGGCTTTTTTATTTTATTTTAAAAGTTATGCTCTGTTGTGTACAACCCTTTAACCACAAAGTAAAAGTTGTACTCATCTGTTGAGATGATTTATGGAAATTCATTCAGTTCAGGCATTTCTACACTGCTATGTGTAACCCTAAAAATTTAAATTAAGAGTTTTATACAGTTGCATACATGTGTTCTATGTCAACTCATTTCATTCCAGGTGTTATAAATAGTTGTGCTCAACCCTCTATACTTGAAATAATGATTTCAAAATACAGGTAAATTTTGGCAAAATCGAAAAGTGCCCCAACTTTTTCATCTCACAAATATCAATCGAAATAATTTTATTAAATTCTATGCATGAAATCGATCAATTCCATAAAAAGCACTATGCATGAATTTTGAATGGTCCCCACCGCCTCACGCTATTTGATTTGTTGGATGCATCGTATTTCCTTAAGAGCCTTCGTATTCTTCCCCTCCCTCCCGAATTCCTGCTACCTCACTCGATTTCCCTCACGTGATAACTTCCTTGCTCGTCTAGGGTTGTTCCTACAAGCTCCTACGCGATCAGGCACTGCAGCTGGTCGTAAGCAGGGACAATTTCTGTAAGTGTGAATCCCTCTCTCACGTCATTTGAGACTTTTATTTTCTACCTCACCCTTCCATTTTGAGATTTGCCTCATTTTTCGTGTTTTTCTCATTTCCAGAAGCTATTGGAGACATCGATTTTGTATTGGATGTGTAGCAATTGATTTACGAGCTTCTAAAAATGTTTTAGCATGAAATCATTGAGAAGTAAGGTTTGAGTTGACTGAAAGGAGAAAAAGAGAAATATGTATTTTTGGAAAAGCAATTTTATGCTAAGAAGCCCTTTAACGTGGGTTTTAGCATTTATTGCTTGTTTTTGGGTTAGGCATCATGAGAGTCCAAATTTTATGAATCCCTATGATGTTTATAAATTCACAGGTTATCCATACGAGGCAGCGGGCTCGACACAAGCGTGTAGGCATTCGTAATAGGACTGCTCCATGATATCAGGTGAAACAACCCTGTGTTAATTTAAGAATAATAATATTTTGAAGGTTTGTCTATGATTTCTATATTGACACGGATGCGTTTAAAATTTCTACATATTGTGAATAAATAACTGCAATTAAATGTATGAATGTACATTAACTTTTCTTACGATACATGTAATGCTATGATCAGACTATGCTACATATGACTATGCTTATGCTATGAATTCCAGTAGAGATTCATTTATTATGTTTCTTAGTTATGATATATGTAATGCCCTATAAATATTTGATATAGGAATGAAGATTCAGATGTCACAATGAATATATGGGTAGACTATTACATGAGTGTTTCCAATAACATTATGTAGGGATGTAGTACTCCCGACTCCTGATATTTATGTGATAACGAAACTCCGAGAACCGTTGGGATTAGGCAGTCATAGAACATTAGGGAACCATGAGTATCAAGGAGGGTATCGATAATTTTTATGTTCGGGAAGGCCAAACTTTATAGATAGTTTGTATGAATTTTGAGGTTGGGTGACGACCCATGATGAAAGAACATAGAAATAATTGGGTCTTATATTAAACAAGTGACATTACTATAAAATAACACCTATGAAATGACATTACTATGAAATAACATCTATGAAATGACATTACTATGTTATATACGATAAATACTCTATGAAACTGCTTATAAACATACTTTTGATTATACTTATAATTTCATGCTTATTATCTACATGATACACTACAGTTTTAATTTTTATACTATCTGCTTTCTTTTTATGTTCTCTACCATTCTAGCATGTTATTAATTGTGTGTGTAGTCATGTACAGTTTTTTTATGAGCATGTTCGTTATTTCTTTTTCTATGTATAAAATCTTACGTAAGTCATGACTATTTCTCTGAGCTCGTTGTTGCTTATTTTTCGTTGTTGTCTTATAGGTAGGGGTAACGAGCACTGGGGAGAGTAGCCAGGTGCCTCTTTGTATAGGTTTTGTGTGATAGTTTTGGGAGTTTGTACATATGTTTTAAGTATGTATTTTTATTATATTGGATTTAACAACTATGTATAGTTTTTAAGTTTTGGATGAAATAATTTTCATGTTTCCGATTATGTGTATGAATGAATTATGAAACACAATGTATTGTGTATTGACCAGAAAAAAATATGTTGAGATTTTCATACCTATTTTATACTGTTTTTGATAATATTGCACTTTAAAGAAAGATATTTTTGATGTTTTGTTGCAGGAGTGATAAATTAGGGTCATTTGAGCAAAAAGATGCAAAAAAAGCAAATTTGGAGCGAAAATGACCAAAATGTGAAGAATTGAACTAGGGCGCCGATGGCGCCATCGACCCTGCCGACTGCGATATTTTCCCGAGACTCGAGAATTAATTCATTAAGAAGGTCCGCCGACAGCGAGCTCGACGGTTATGCCCAATCAGGCTTTGGATAGGCGAGGCCGCCGACAGCGAGCTCGACGGTTATGCCCAATTAGGCTTTGGATAAGACCAAATTTTGAAGGGATGCTTAGGCAACTCTTGGGA